>CH002150.1:153230-164715 GCA_000149265.1 Ciona savignyi | reverse complement strand
TATTTCTATAAATTGCTGGCAGTTACAGTTTAATGTATTCTGTTCTAGTTTTTTTTGTTCGGTCTTCACTTTATGATATAAATTGATAAGACTTATTATTCTAAAGTCATTTAAATACGAGAAATGTATACCTCAGCATTTAGCTTAGGTCCAGGACCGTGCCGGTCTGAATGGCCGGTTAAGGTAAGCTGTCACGCGCGTACATTGGTTCAGTTAGGCTATATGACAAGTGTTATGCTAAGTCTCCATAAAAAAACGAAAATATCACGCTCCTGCAGGCTCTTCTGTTACTAATTCACCTCTAAACTGGCACATGATTGTATACAACGCATATGGGCACGAAATCTCAACAACGTCAATGACGTAATACGGGAAATCCCCTAACATAAAATGAAATGCATATCTGCTCATAACTTTTTACCAAAAAAATATTGGAAGAAACTGATTTGATTTTTGAAATCAGCGTATTTTTTTCCATTTATTAAGATATTCTTAAAATTGACTTCAGTTCCCCTTTAACGTAACCGATACATTTACTCAGTCTTATACAAAAAAGGTCCTTATGCCCAATCCATCATGGGTTCGAAACTTGGATCGTTAAGAAAAATTAGACTGAATAATATTAAACGGTAGGGAGATATTTTATAGACGAAATCTTTAAAATTATTTACTTCACCTTACCTTTACCCGACGTATTAAAATAATCGGTCGGATAGAAGCACCAATAATAGTTCATCTGTGACATGTCATAGCAGCAGCCACGTGACTCGCAATCGAATCCCGATTGGCCAGGAAATCCACATTTGTCCCGCTTCTTATATTCAACCACACGGCATTGGTAAGTACCTGATGGAAAGATATCATTTGTAATACATTTTTAAAGGTCCGGCCGATTAAATTAGTGGGTTATTTCGTCGCCTTTAAGCCGAAGGCTTATGGTTCGAAACTGGCTGGCTAGTCGGTTGTGTCCTTGGTCTAGGCATTTAATCATCATTAGCTGAACTTAGTAACAGGATGGGTTCTTGCAAAATAAAGGAACTTCTAATGTCTACACAACACGCTGCAATAGCTACAGTCAGCGGACGGTAGGCGCGAGGTGATCTAACGATTGCCCGTGTGTTAACGTCGCTTGTGTTTTTTCACTCCCATAAACATGAATATACTGGTTTGTGCAACTTTAAAGTTTGTAGACAAGTTTGATAACATAAATCTACTTTTTGTGAAAAACGACCAACCGGTTCTGCTATGCCGTTATTAGTATTTGCCTATATTACATCATTAATTATAAAGAGTTTGTTAAGATATGTTGTATAGAATCAACTTTTACCTTCCGTCATAAGGTTAGCGTCGAGAGGACTTGTCTTTGGTGTAAGGCTCGAAGCTGGGGTTCCTGTGATGCATTGAATGTGTATTGTTAGGATAGGATTGCCGACTAGCTAGTGTCCAGTTTTGAATCTGCAATACTTCGGCTGAAAGGCGACACTCTCATCCACCCAGTAAACTGGGCGGATTGAAACAATACTATTGGCATCAGTATGTTATTTTATTATTATGGATTATTATTCATTTTTTTACTGCGAGATTATAGCTATTACGTGCGAGGGTGGTTGATTCATGTAGGTATCCTCGTGGCTTGGGAGTTGGTTCTGAAGAAAGGAATTGTAATATATACACCTTGTATCCCCAGTCGAGTTGATAATATTGTTATTAAGTCTATTTTCCCCGAGCTAAATTTCGAACCGACGATGAGCTCGTTACTAATACCGTTTTAAAGCAGAAATTAAACCGGTTGCGTTAAACATTCGGTCATAAAACCGTTCTTAATTTCTTTATCTTGTGGTTGGAATTTATCCGCATGTATCGCAAGACTTCTTGTGTCTATAGTAGGTTTTAACAATTTACATACTTGTAAATAAGAGAAAGCTTTATGTGGGGGTGTTTTTACTATCAAACAACTAACAACCGGTTTAGTTTAGAAGCTTTTGATTTGCGTAACTACTCTTAACAACAATTTATTTTACAGTCCAACCAACTGATAGGCGGGTAATTTGAGAATAATAAAAGTTTGACGAGTGAAATAACATTTTCTGGAACAAAGGCGAGTGATTTGAAAAAGTAGAGTCTTACAATTAAACTCAGTGATGGGATTCAAGAGGTTCGCCCGAACTTAGTCCGGTCGAACTTAGAACGTAAGGATAATTACCAATCCGATTCTTGCCTCTTTACAGACATTAGACCTTTTAGTGAACCATTTTGTTAGTAATAACTATACAAAAAAAACCTGTTCTAAAAATTTTGAATCCCATCACTCATTATACTTAATTTAGTGAGGAAAACGGAGATCGTTTTAATTAGACATGCATGATTTCTTCTGCAAGATACTTTTCATTGTATATCAAAAAATCCGAAATTTCAAGATTATTTTTAGGGCTATTTCATACCTGGCTTATAATAACACCATGGCACTCCTCGTAAGCTTGATGGTTGAAAACAACAACCAATCTGAACGCAAGTTGGTCCTGTGATACCTCGCCATCCGCAATCTACTTTCTCAGAAGATGGTATTGAACACAAGTCTATGGGTATATATTGACAACCGTTAAATCAAAGATTAAAACACGGTTGACTATCTTAAGCGTTAAAGTGCGAGAAATACAAAACAATAATTTGTGTGAATTACAAAAATAAACTTCGTAGAAACTTACCAGTACTTTGGGCTATAAGCTGTCCGATCGAAACCAAAGTCAACAAACAAGCTTTTACGATCATAATAACTCCTTTTATTGACCTAAATAAGCATACCAAAGTTTAGTTTGATATGGTTTTATGCAAAGTACAAGGTTACATTTTTTATCCTATGAAGGCTGACATATAATTGGGAGAAATAATCATATAATTTTATCACCTAAAATAAGCCTATCGAATTTTCACTAAAAATTAAATATATTGTAAGGTTTGCAAAAAAAGAGTCGTAAAATTACTAATCCTACTCCTGTCTATATTATACGAAAATACTGCACCTAACACTTAAATTCTCTTAAATTATATTACGCGTGATGATGATGTAGGAAATTGACAACTGCATTTTCCCATACCGTTTACTTATATAGTCTCTTGCACACCAACAGAGGTATTGTGGTAAAAATGAACAGTGAAATGCAAGCGTTCCGTATATACACATATATATCTTTCATTTTGACCACGTATGCAAGCTGTGATGGAAGTGCATTAGGCCTACTATTAGCCAAATTGCTGCATGCATTAATTATAACTCCAAGTGTATTTACACACGCAGATTTGCGTGTGTATACGGTCTTACACGTAATGACATGTAATTAAGTCCCGCAGGCCCGGTGCTAGGAACCGCGGGGCCCAATTAGAAATGTGATGGCGGGGCCCCTACTCTTCATAGCAAAATTTATGGGTGTTTATATATCATAAAATACATACCAGTACACACAAACTACAAAAAGAGACATTTAATACTTGCTATAAAACAAATTAAAGGTAATGTGGATGCTTATTTACGATATATTGTTTTACTTCCAAACATATCTATATTGTTTAGCAACCATAGTCATTATGACGTAACAGGCAGACACCGAAATATAAATTTGACTTAGTTACGAAGCATAACAAATTGATATTATGAGAAAGAATATTATTTCACTTTTTATTTTACGTTTCAGTAGTATTTTAAACCTCGTAATACAGAAAGACTTCCACTAGCGCGGGGCCCCTTCAAGGTGCGGGGCCCAATTTGATCTAATCGGTCAAATCGGCCTAAAACCGGCCCTGAAGTCCCGGGACGTTTTAACAATGTGAATCCGCCATTTATAGATTACACATTGCAAGTTTTGCAGTTTTATTACAATTCTACAGCATACAACAACTAGTAACCATACGGAAGTAATGACCACAGCCTGTACAATTGGACACACTTCTTTAGAACTCATGTAAAAAGGGGCGTTGTCAAAAAAATCGACAGATTACTTCACGCCCACCTTTATCAGGTTACCGGCGCTCTTGCAGTGTATTGTGTATAATTGTGGTATTCCTACTGTTTTACTCAATTGACTGGTCCAATGATGACTTTAGTTGAATTCCGTTAAGTTTCTTGCTGCCAAGGATCCAAATATCCAAATAGTCCAAGCGAGCAGAAATTATTATTAAATACAAAAACGAAAGATCATTGTAATTGGGCTGTAGCATAATTTATGCAACTGTAAATTTAGTTTAATTCCTTACCGTAAGGTCATATAAGCTACAAAGCCGATAACGTCGTAGATTATGTTTGTGCAAATTAGTTTTGTATTATTAAAATGCGTTATTTTTCATTCCTACATTTACAACGTGCCTACACAGGGTCATTCCTTGTGTATACTCCGTGCTTATATAATGCCGTGTTTTCGTAATAATTCAATCAGATCATATTCGGTTTCAAACTTAGACAATAAAGCTCTTGTTATACTTCCCGACTAAGTGCTAGGAATAGGTACAGGCTCATAGAACCTAGTCTTTGTGAGAAGGTGCAGTATATGCTTAGACGGCTTCTCTTATTCAGAGTTAAAGACTAAACAGTAAATTCATTTGACCAATAAAAATCGCGATACTATTGCGTTATTTTATAGACCTTGTAAAAAATAATGTAATAGTGGAGCAGTGCATTGTGAAATGTGTTGATTGTGCTAGTTGTTTTGTTAAGAAAAATTCCTAATCCACGGTATTTTTAGGCAAATTTTAGAGGGTTTTGAGATGTTAATTAGACTGTTAATCAAAATCATTCAACAGGAAGATTTGACACCTTGTTTTGTAAGGTCAGTTTGCATTAAAGAGATATAAAATATAGGATGGAACATATTCATGTTTAACCCTGTGAATTGGAAAACCAAGCGGGTTAGTTAACACACGAGCAAACATTAGATTAGCCGCGCCCAATGTCGGGTTACCGGAGCTATTGCAGTGTGTTGTATATAATAGACACGTTCCTTCAGTTTGGTAGAACCCATTAATTTATTGGGTTTAGGCAATGTCCGTAAAGTGCCTTGCCCAAGGACACAACCGACTAGCTAGCGACCAGTTTCGCATGAGCAATCTTCGATTGAAACGGGCCGCACAAATTGTTACAGAATAAAACGTCTTGTGGACAAACTACAGTGACAACCTTCCCATTAAATTGTGTGAATGTTCAGCTAATTAATTTATTGTGTTGTTGAAACTTGATGTTATTTATTTTGTGTTTTTTATTAAACGTTAATGAGCCAACGCCATTTTTTACTAATTTAGTAGGCCATGAGCAAAAAAGGTTGAAAACCCCTGCTATAGATTGTTTTACAATTTTAAAATAAAACTTGGATCTGCAACCTAAATCTTTTTAAATGATTCTTACACATTTTTCGGTCCTTTTCGAACACACTAGGAACTTTTTTCGAAGAAAACAGCAAGAATATGTACAATCATCTTTATTTCACGAAGCTCCACACAACTGCCACAAAATTAAACAGCTAAACAAGAAACACAGGCGATGCGGAATTTTTATCGATTATATGCGTAACGTTTTATAAATCAAGTAAACTATCCATCCAAATCTGACGCCCTAGATCTCTCAGCTTGCTTTCTGATTTCTATTCTCACACTTTTGTTGCGGACAATAAACAAACAAAAGATGAAGAAACCTGAAAAAATAAGGAAATCGGTATTGTTGATACTTTATGTTAAATTGATGTCTTAAATATTATTTTTAAATCACGTGTTATAACGATCGTCGTTGGTCTTTTTTCCCTGTTAAAATTCTCCTATATTTTAAGTGTGTGTTTTTTTAAATATTCAACGTGAGCACAAAATACTGAACGAGAATTACACATACCTTGCAATGAATTAAGAACAACGAATACGTAACGAACTAGATCATCGCATCTTCCCGAGATTCCAAACCCGAACACCCATGTCAGTCCAAGCAGTACAAACGTGGTTACTGACATTGCTGCATTTCTTTTTGCCGAGCATGTATTACTGCTACTCTGCAAGATAAAATGTTTATTTTTCCTTAGTATCATTGTCATAAGGGTCAACTGCCAAATGATCGTATCTTTTAGTAGAATTCAATAATTTATTAAACCACTATCAAAATATCATTAATCTACTTAAGAGATATTCGCTGTGTTTTTTCTAATCAGCATGACCAACCTGCTAGGAGTGGTATCGGTACAAACATCGACTGCTGTCTCACCGACTACTTTAACAAAATCATGTTTTACCCTTGTAAATGGGAAAACTAGAGGGACGAAGTCACACGAGATATCCTCAGATTATAGAGCTCTACACTATGGTTGCCGGAAACAGTGCGTTAATGTGTGGTAAAAATGAGCTAAATTTAAACAGTTATTATACCATTGAGTCCAGGCGATGTCCGCTAAATATACCTTGAAAAGACAAACGGTTGTTTTGTTAACCAATCTTTTTGCTGAAAGTCGACGCTCTAGCAGTCTTTTGTATGCGGATTAGATATCCGATTCGTCTCTTTTAACTGTCAACACGGGCTAACTCTACATGATTTTATGAACTAGAGACCAGAGTTACTAACATTGCGAATCTGTTTTGGTCGCAACAGCGCAACTACCACAGCGATGTACGCAGTAATATTGAAGATGAACACAACTGACATCGGGATTATGACGAGATATAGAATCATGTTTGGTTTCAGCCAGCATCTGACGAAAAAGTCAATGTTACGTTTCGGATAATACGGGATATTCAAGTTAATTGGCGTAAATAGGACAACGCGGAAGGGTCATCATTCTGATGATCGTCATATTGCCTTTCGCCAACAGTACGGTTGCTGAAGCTACTAGCAAATACCAGAGCATGGTAACTTGTTTCAAACAGGGGCAGGAATATGATATTTATTCATTTTATCCCAGTGAATGGGAAAACCAATGGTTAACACACGGGTAATCGTAATCGTCAGATCACTTTGCGCCCACCGTCGTGTTACCGGAGCTATATGTGTTGTGTATTATTGAGACGTTCCTTTCATTCGGTAGAACTCCTTTAATTCGGTATATAGAAAGTAGAACTGAAATCAGGCAATAACCACCAAATGCCTTATCCAAGGACATGTCCAACTAGATAGCGACCAGTTTCAAATCTGCAACCCTTCGGCTGAAAGGTGGCGCACTCGTACACCAAGCTATATAAGCGATCGGACAAGTATTAAACAATATACTCACTCGTTATCATTACATCTTCGATAAACAGTGAGGTCCACGCCGCAGATAATGGCTACAAACAAGCTTGGTACAAACCAACCCCAACCATGTGACAAGATAAACACGGTTTTATCATTGACATGGACACGGTTGTATATTGGCTGCAGTTATACAATGTTATTAATATCTTATATAAAATTTGGTAATACAATAATTATAAATAAATGGTTACATTGTTCTCAAAGAATTATGATATTATGTATACCCATGTTGATACATACACTAAGGCTGGGTTATAACATAGGCAATTCTCCCACATTATTTTGTGCCCACAATTGGGTTACTGCAGGTAATACTTTACGCTCAATATGCTGCCGATTATATTATATTTTATATTCATACCATTAAACCACTGGGTTTAGGCAATACCTTCTGAATATCTTGCACAAATAACATATCATATAATCTCACGTCAGATATTACCGTCAACTTGCTTCTGGTCTGACACGCTGGTCTAAAGTCACCCATTAACCAACCAAACGTTAATAAAAGTTTTCCTTTAACATACAACCAAACTATAATATGTTTTACTTCTATAGACATGGAGTTTCCGGTATTAGATTAAAAAGACCGGTATTAGATTAAAAGTGTTTATTACAACCAGAAAGGTAAAAGATGTTCAATACCGTAACTATAATGAGGCACAAGTTCACAGCTTCTACCATCATCCAACCAAACGAGGCCAGCAACGCGAAATGCAGCAAAACACCAACCCACCAAACATGAATCCCGGGATGATTTCACAAATTTCTGCTCGCTTAATATAAGTAGAACATTAAGAAGCAACAGCGCCATCGAGAGGTTTACCAGGAGAACTGCACCTCGAAGTCTCGAACCGTTTCGAAGGTTTCTGGTGACAATTTTTTGATGAGTTGATTTTTAATCGCTGAATCAACCAATGCGAAATTAAAATGTTATTTCCTTGGGCAAGGCATTAAAGTTAGTACCTTAGACCAGTGCATTCAAATGAATGACTTGTATCAACTATGGGCATCTGGTAATTTGACAATACCTATGTTATAATAACTATTTTGTCCTTTTTGAACCGGAACAAATTTCGAACACCCGTTACTAAAACAGTTTTTATATAAGAAACAATATATTTAAATCGAGTATGTTAACCATTCGGCTAAACGGCAATTCCTACGATCTGATATTAACTCTTAGTAAAAGAACATTACATCTAAGAAACACAAGGGTTGCTAAAGGTATTGCAATGTGTGTTTAACTTACGGAACACACAGAAAGCTCAGTATTGTAAGAACAAGACAAAAACTTGAAACTGATTCACCAACTAATGATACTGTGGCTAGCACATTGTTTTTTACACTTCCACAAGAATCTCCCTGAAAAATAATGTTTTTTTAGATTTTCTAAATCTTTTGTAATGGATTGATGAATAATTTCTATCATAGTGGGTTCAATGAAATAATTTATACACGTTTAATATCGGATTACTCTACTCGTAAAATCGTGTGTTGATTGGTATATCATTCCACTCCTATCATTTTATAACTCGCACAGCCAATTTCGCGATGCTATTGCAATGTGTTAAATTTGATAGATATATTGCAAGCTTTAATTTAACTATTCCACTGTGTTAAGTAATGTGGGCTAAGACTTAAGGATAAAGCCGAGTTGTAGGGTGGTTTTGATATTCTAACGTTTTAAAAACACGCCGATGGCATATTTAAGTTAACCGACGGGATACTCTACATTTCACACTCCAGAGTTTTCGGGGTTATTAAAATTTAAAATTCTCTATAAAAATGGTATTACTGGTGGCCCTGTCAGAAATTCAAAATTTATACTGGTAAAAGTAGTTTCAAAACTGCAGCCTTTCGGTTAAACCACCAGTTCCCAACCTGCAGCCTACCGTTTGAAAGGCGCCGAACTAAACCGCCAGACTAACCAATCGGACTAAATACAATATCATGTTTTTTGGTCCATTTAAGGTCTACAAACCATTAATGTCGCAAAGTTGGTCAAATGGTAAAATTGACAAACAACCCAATCGTCAGTTTCTTCTACTTTAATTGAACCGTCGCAGCTCCATATTCTGTTTACTTCATCCCAGTAAACACAAATGGATAAAACATCAGTGACATTGCTCATAGTCTAAATAAAATATTGGATGTTCGAGTTATATGAGTGAGGTGGATTATATCTATAATTGGATAAAGTATTCATTATTAATTATATGAATGGAAAATGAAAGGAACGTTATCATACGGGACATCGTCTAATTAAAAATGCCTACCGTTGGGTTAAAGCTATAACAGTTTGTTGTGTATGATTTGGACTCATATCAGTTTCCCATGTAAACAATCGACTAGTACCTATTTTTACCAACTACCCTTCAGCTGAAAGGCGACACACTCACCCACCAATCTTTATACAAGTTGAACATAATTAGTTTTGTCTCAATTTAATAAAACTTAATATACCTAAGGCAACTAAGAAAAAAATCGAAACACAACAGTCGTTATAAAACGTCATAAAAAACAATAATGAAAAAAATATGGACGTGGCCGTTAAAGTTATTGAATACTGTTATAAAATTTGACAATTGAGGTACTTAGAATGACCACAAATTTAACATTTACTCGAAAAGTGATCGTTATTTTTATATAAAAACTAATCTTGCCTTATTTGTCATGAATTGAACGATGATGGGAGTTTTTAAATTTTTGATCGGAGTTCTTTCAACTGTAGCGGAGAGGATTACTAAGGAATTGACATCATAATACGCTTTGTTTGCGGACAAAAACAACTTGTCATTTGAATAGGCCAGAAAACTGATTCGTTTTGAAGTTACAAGCTCATCAAATTCTGCAAAGGTAACTGTTATATTTTTATGCAGTTTATAAAAACAACCGATTAAATAGATCTGTGGATTAACGGTCGCCTTTCACCCCAAGGGTGGCAGATTTAAAAGTGCTTGCTAGCAAATTAGTTGTGTCCTTAGGCAATGCAACCTGGTGGATTATTGGGTGATAAAATTAAAGTTACATCTTAATCAAACACAATTTTCTGCAATAGTTCGGGTAACCTGATGGTGGGTAACCCCTCATGCATTTTTCCCAAGGAGGATGAACATAATTAGTCTAGCCTATCCTGTGGCCTAGCATTAGATTAGGATATCGTGTTTTATACAATGGGACATTATTAGACAAATCGGTTGTTCAATTGAAACCATTTTTGGCTGGACCAATTCCGTCTGTGGTAAGATTTGTTTGAGTGTTGGCGGGATATTTTTGAGATTGCCTGTGTAAGAATGCTCCCTCACATATTCTTAAGGTAATCTGAAGATTGCCCTTGTGATAATGGCCCTTGCATTTCCTTATCTACGGAAAAAGATAAAGATTGTATACAATTGCTGTAGATAAGCATTAAAACACAACCACTACTAATTCACCACCTGTCACATAAGCATCATAAATACTGAATATATGCTGACAACCTGTACTGATTGGAAGAGATATGGAAGCAGTCACATTTTCGGGTATTTTTTCGTTTCGAAAAAGATGGACTTGGTTTAATCGAAATCCCATTTCCTGACTTATCGGGAGATTATCCACACCAAAGGAACTTCTGTTATCTGCGAATAAAAAGTAAAATCTCGGTTTTGGCTTAGTTTCAAACCCATGATGGGCTTACCCCTAATACCATAATTGTTTGGAAAGAAATAAATATAAGTCACAGACTTACCAACGGAAGAAAGAGTAACAGCCATCCCAATATTGGAACTTGTATCCTCATAAACTCCTGACTTATAAAGTTGAACTTTCTCCCCGAGAAAATGCAATGTTTCCAGCAAACTGATCGGAATAGGAGAAAATTGATGTTTTATCCCAGTTTGTAGTACAATAGCAGTTGATAAAATATGAGTAGTCGGTAATGTTGCAATCAAGCCAATTTGAAGATGTCATATATCAAGTCCAAGTCAAGTCAGTTGAAATTTTGCACAAGTTAAGTCATTTAATTAAATTTATCTCAAGTCAGACTTTTTTAAATTTAAAAGTCTGACCAATTAAGATAACATTTGTTAGTGATTTCTTTGGTTGAATTAACCAAAAAATCACCAAATGCCAATTGCCTTGGTTGATTTAACCAAAGGTCAAGTCATTTTGACAACTACAAACAAAATAAATCCCACACTTGTCGGGCCACCCCTTCTCAAAAACCGACTCCCCATTGCACGGGTCATTTAACCG
>CH002150.1:103314-146756 GCA_000149265.1 Ciona savignyi | reverse complement strand
ATTCCCCTTTACACAAAACTGTTGTGGAAATGCGTTCATTTTTATCCCTGTAGTAATACGTGAAGGTTTCCAGACAGTTATTTTGTACCCTGTGATCTTTCTAGCCCTGTAATCATCTGTAATCATGCCCGCGTGTGTGTAATAATCATTTACTTTGGTATGTAGCATTCTTTGCGTGCATTTCGTGCTATATAACCGGACTTGTTTCGCCTTAAACTCATTCACTACCAAGTACCTCTTTCGTGAAGTTAGTTTAGTTTTTAGTTTATTTACTTTTTGGCCTAGTATTAATTAATGGCAAATAAAGCAAAAAAACGGCACAGAAGCAGAACAAAACGGCAAAACAAACAGTCGTTAAAACATGTCACGTAAAAGAAAACTGATACAACTAAATTAATACAACGGAGGCGGTGGCCAAACCTTGGCGAAAACAGTACTATTTTCGTAATTTGTACAGAAGGTGTAAAATAAATTGTTTAAGATGGCGTGTAACCAATTACTATACCTCTATGCGCGGCCGAAATTTTTGCCATGGTATTTGAATAAGTGTTTTTAACAACATTTAACTCTTTCACTCCCGGCCAAATGCATTAATTCAAACATGCTGTCCCGCAGTGTTTTTTACAATTTTTAGTCATTTTCAAATTAGCACAGTTTTTCTAAAGTTTATGCTATGATTTAATATTTAGTATGGTTGGAAAGATAATTTATCCCTCTTTTAAACAAGCTGCACATCTAAAATCTACCTCTAATAAAGAATATATTATGTAAACTTTAGTGAACACCACTTTTTATGCAAAGAAAATTCTGCTCGACTTTGACAAATTTGAGGTGCACTGACAAACGAAATACTCACTTATTATTGGAATGCCCAAATGATATGAAAATTGGAATGTAGATTGTCTAATAGTTTTTGTACTCAGGAAAATTCGAACTGTATTTCTATCTTCAGTAGTTTTTTTACTATTTGTAATTGAAATTTCCCTTTTTTCTGACTATATTATGAAAACTTGAACCAAAACGCATTGAAGTTTTTAGTTTTGTAGAACTAAAATAGTAAAAAGTATAAAAAAGAACAGTGAAGGAAGTGTAAAAAGGGCATACAAAACCAAACAAACGCAAATACTATATCCAATATTCTTCAAAGCAGGGCACACCGAACTAGCTCAGTCTCGCCGCCTTTTTCTTTATCGTGCGCTCAGCAGGCCCAGCTGGATTCATGCTTTGGTGAACACGAAGCATAACCGCCTGCTGCGAAAACGTCACCAACGCTCTCCTTTTTATCTCAACGGCACGAAATTCACAGAGAAGTGTAAAGAAAGACTTGCTTGACAAAAAGAGCTTCTCTGCAAGTTAACACGACTCCTATTGGCTGAGTTAGTCACGTGTAAATTCGTGTAAAATCCATAGAAATAAGAGGCGAAGCCTTGAAAAAGAAAGGCTATCACTCCTCGCATTTTTAATATTTCTCCACGATAATCACAGAGAATAAAAATATAGGGGTTTCCCTTGATCGAATCGAGCCATAGCTGAGGTCTCTACCATTACGCATTGCGGAGAAATCGTTTTTTAGATTTGTATCCATTTATGGACAGACGGGATACCATGTTTTCCTACCAACTCGCCATATATGGCGAGTTGGGAGGGAAAGAGTTAACAACACCAAGTAACAATGGTGGTGATTTCCTAATTGGTTTGGTTCTGAGCAGCATGTGTAGGTTGCGCGCAGGTGTTTAAGCGAAGTTGTGTAATAGTGAAGCAGATCTTTGTGAAACAAAGGTGTGCTTGCGCTACCAATGTTTCTGTTGAAGCGAAAATAAAACTCATTGTTTTGTGGACAAGCAAACTTCTTCCAAATGCATAGCGCGCAAGTGAACGCAGGGGGCAACGCTAAAGGGAGGCAAAGTGGGAAGGAGGGATATTGCTCACTAAAACTATGGAAAATCATTTTAACTTTTTCCTAAACACTAATTTCAACCCCAGAAATAACCCTAACTTCAACCCCATGTTTAAAACCAACTCTAATGCTATAATCATTATTTTAGTGTGCAGTTTCTCTTCTTCCCGCTTTCTTTCCTTTTAGTTTTCCCCAACACAGGGGCAAGGTCGTGTGGCCTAATGGATAACGCGACCGATACTTATACCAACTATATAAAGAAAACCGTGTAAGTGACGACCCCATCATGGGTTCGAACCGTAACCTGGTAAAAATAATTTATTAAAAAAGTGACCATTCGGCCACACGAGACCTATACATATACCTACCTATACAAAAACGGTGATGAGTGCATCCTGGTTTGGCTTGGAAAAAACGTGACTGCAGGGTAGGGCAGACTTTTAGCTCACATATTAACATTTTTCTGGTTAATGTTTTACATGTTAGGTTTGGAGGTCACGTCTGGCTATAGACAATTGATTAGATAATAAACGCGTTTTATGACTGTCGTTGTGTCGTTTATTTCCCGTTTCCAATATAAAAGGAAATTACCGCTGCGTGATTTCAACGTGAATAAACATTATTAATTAAACTAAACCGTTATTCCTTTCCGGGTGCATCTTAACGAAATTTTGTGTTTTATAGAGAGAAGTTTGGTAACTAAGACCATTTTTGTATCGATACAAATATTGGTCGCGTTAACAGTTGGCTATACGGCCAGCATAGTGAAATATTTTTGTTGAAATATTTTACATCAAAATGTGAGTTTTCTTATCATAGCCACAACCATTTATTACAATTTACATATTTAAACATAAAAGAATCAGTCAAAATATAGGAATGGAATTGGTAATAGAAATATTAATTAAATTCCTTAATAGACTTTTTCCCTATAAGAAATAAAATTATTGTGGGTACGTATACTCTTAACTCACAGTAGGCCTTAAATTGGACATGCGATGGTATATTCATGTTTCTTCCTGTAAATGGGAAATGCAAGGGGCGGCAAATCGTCGGATTGCCCTGTGACCATTTATGGGTTAACGGAGCTAATACATTGTGCTGTGTATGATTGAGACGTTCTTCAATTTGAACTTATTATTTCATTGGGTTTAGGCAATGTCCGCTAAGTGACTGATCCTATGATACACCCGACTAGCTAGCGATCGGTTTTAAACTTGCAAACCTTCGGCTGTAAGGAGACGCACTATAACCCAACTATCTATTCGGAAAAAGCTTGGTGACGGTAATTTGGTGAATAAATACGGTCACTATAAAAGTTAATAATATTAATATTTATGTGGGCCAACACATAAACCATCTTCACGCCTCGTGCTCATTGTCGGCTTTCTAGGTTATATTATATGATTAAGTCGTTGCTACTGTTTGAGCTTTAATGCATTTCAGTTCAGCTCATTTATTCAGCAGGTACAGAGATTTTGGTAAAAGATAAACACAAGTGATCTATAGATAGTTATGACTCGCAGTAACTTAAATCCTCGTATTATAAACAGGAAGCTCTGTCATTCGCAATGTATTGTAATCGCACCACGTACTGGTAGGTATGGCATGCAGTGTATTAGTCACTTGCTTTGCAAATCCAACTAGACAATGGATTCGTGATCCAACATAAAGGTATAACGCTTCACCAAGTTAAAATAATTGACGTTTTCCAGCGTCTTGTGCGTAAAAAACGCTGTTTAAATCGAAAGTGATAAACGTTTACACTTTATTTTACAAACAATAAACCAACAGGTCTAAATATTACTTTGTTTAATCGCGCTACAGCTTAATTTTATAAATGCTGGGCTTACCTGGCAAATTTTGTGTCCTTGCCCCAATTTCAAATTTCACGAAAATGAAGACACTCAAACAAAACAATATTTTCATAGTTTTCCTTGTATAATGTCTCTAAAAACAAAAAAATGCATTATACATTAATTAGAGTGTATACTGGCTTCTACAAAAAGTTCTACTCATTTGTTCGTTCTTGTAGGCGTTAAATCCGACTGTTTTTTGTGGGAATTAATGTTAGGGGTGTTGGGTGAAGTGTTTACCTGATGATGCCAAAGTAGTAATGGTTATAAGGAATAAATATACTTAAATTATATGTATAAATTCCGTCTGCTATTTTTCTCGGTTATCTTATTCATTTACAACTTTTTTTAAATTTTAAAGTTAATAAATTCTCCAGTCCTGAAATCGACTGTAATCTGTCCCGAAAATTCACAAAACGTCCATCCTACCTAAATTATAGGCTAAGTACGAAATTTTTCGGGCGACATTTGCTCATAATTTTTCTGGTGCATATCTAAAGCATATAGGCTAAATCCTTCAGAAGATTCAACTTGATTAAACATTTTCTTCCTCTTGATATAGAGGGGAAATGTGACTAAGCACATTAATAATTTATTGCTTGTTTTTTAGACGTGTTCTAACGACTGTCGTTTTGCCGTTTTTTCCCGTTTTCCAATTTTTTTATTTTTTATTTTTTTCAAAAATCCTGATTTATGTTTTCATCGTGGAAACAAAAAATAAACTAAACTAAACTAGCACTAAATTTAGTGAGAGTAATGTCAAATGTCAGAAGACTTCCCGGAAAGAGTTAAAAATGGGTATGACGAGGCACCTACATCTTTTTTAATGCCTCGACTATTTATTTAACAATTCATGGTGTTTCAATTATTTAAAACTTTGTAGAAAAACTGTTAGTGTGACATTGCATGCCGGCCACAATCAACATTCAGGGACAAATCTTTATTTCAAGATATTTTCCTGGGATTTTTTTACTGTTTTGTATTTAAAACTACATTGGTTAGTACTGACCCTTTTATGTTTTGTCATTATAATACAAACTTGAATATCATTCAAATATATCAAAATTAGTCAACCAAATTGGCCATGTTTATAGATACCTCCTAGACCTAGACGTTTAATTCCGTCGTATTTTTAATTTAAAAACTGCTTACGATTCTTTAAAAATTTTTTGTGGGGTTGAACACTGTGACACCCTGCCGTTTTCCATGTTGATACTACTCGTGGACCTACCGGTATTGTCATTAACGTTAGCCCGGTTGTCCTGGACAGGTGTATTAATACGTTGGACATGTAAATATTGCGCTACGCTTGTCCACCGGGACATGTTCAAAAATGCGTCTTCAATCTATATTTTTCTATTCTCTAATATTCACTGATTAGTCTAAAGTGTAAAACACATTAAAATAACATCGTCCTGGTATATGATTCGAATCATTTTTGTTGTTCTCGGCCTTATTGCGATTTGCGTGGTAATGCGACGAGTTGAAAATAACTTAAACATTCAAGCGTAGCTACTACTGTTGTTACTCCAGAGATATGAATGTAGTTAATATTCGGCGAGAATATACGGGAAAGACCAATCCGCAAATTTACATAAATGTACACAGGATAACAAATATCTCACAGATGATAACAAAATCATAAAACAAACTAACCTTGTAGACAATTTTTAAAATAGAATTGTTACAACAGCATGTGAAAGATTATATCAAATATATTTTAACGACAAGCAGACAAATATCGTAACATAACACAACTGAATAATGTTGATCAACAAAATAAATTCCTGCATGCGAGGGAAATCTTTTTTGTCGCCCATGATCTTCGCAATAAGACTTGCATTCCAACCTATGCTAATCGTGGCCGCCGAGACGAGTCATTAAAATTATCAAAACCTTTCCTTTGTCAGAAGCTCCGTAAACTGCGTAACGATCAAACATGAACAAGATGTATTTAGGAATTGACAATTTCTCGTTTTCGTTCTAATACAACATAAAACCGAAGTTTTATTTTAAAACAATTAAAACAAATCCTATTATAATATCTCGCCAAAAAGACGTACATACTATATTAGAAGTCAAATAAAGCCCCTAAGGATTTTGATTAGTAAACGACCGCTGTTGCATAACAATTAGTTACGTTTATGTTATAATTATTAACATATCTGAAATTAGATTTAGTATATCATTTGGTGAGATAAAACACTTTACCTTGACGTGGATTACTTGGAAATAATAGAGGAGTAACACGACTTGGCGCTAAGGGAAAATACGGAAAAATGTTTTTTTGGTATATTTCATGACTATCCGTACAATCAAGAACAGTAATTACGCAATATTAACTGTTACTGTTATTACAATAAAGCGTGAAATGCATTTTCATTATGTAATGAAACAGATGCAAAAATGCGATGTAGAAAAACAATCCATTTTATATATTCTAAAAATTAAATAAAGATTTATTATTTTGAATATCTTTCATTATTAGCCTTTAGGTGTCTGGCCTAATTGCTTAAAAGCGAAAGTCATTTGTATTTAAAATTCAGCGTCGTTTTTTATCTACTTGGGCTGTTCGTTTAACGCATTTGCGAATAATAATGATTAACCACTTCTCTTTGTAAAACAAATTTTGTATGCTGTATGTTTATGCAAGCAGGGTTCCTAGTACCCACTAACACTTCCAATGATGGCCTTCAGCTGTCTGACATATTTGCTTGAAAGCGAAAGTAGGGCGTATCTTAAATACAGCGTCGTTTTTTATCTATTAATCGAAAGTGATAAACGTTTACACTTTATTATACAAACAATAAACCAACAGGTCATCGATAGAGTGTTTGAAAAAGAACACTTTTAGTTTGAAAGTCTTACAGTCGAAATAATGTAAGTTCGAAACCGACCACTTGCTGATTGCGCTTCCAACTGTTGGTACGTTTAGTAACTTTAATACCGTTTTTTTATTACTTTTTTTAAACCGAGCTCAGTTTCGAACCCATTAGGCCGCAGGGGTGGGCAACTTTTCTAGTCGGCGGGCCAGATGTGGAAAATTAAAGTCTTTGGTGGGCCGGAATATTAGATAAATAATATTCACTAACTTAACCACATATCTATTCACTAAATTATTGTCATATAGTTTCCATGTTTCGTCAAATAATGCCGACTAATGTTATGGCTTTTTAATACCCCAACAGTCTGACCATACAGTTAACATACCGCTTTGTTGCCAATCTCTGTAAAAAAATATTTTGGTATCCAATCTTGGTTAAATGCTCGACACTCTCTTTTAAATTTACGTTTCTAAGGATATTTCATGGTTAATAATCCTTAATAATTTATAAAATCCCTTTATATTTAGAATTTAAATATAACTAATAACAGCTAAAGAAAATTTCACCCTAACAGTCACGTTGTTAAACAAGTATCCAGCAGCGGGTGATGTTTATAACGCTGTTTGCTTTGACCTTATGTTTCTTTAAAAAGTGTGCTAATACAATTGTTTGTTCACTAAAGTAATTGTTTATTTCACCAGCTCGCAGTAACAGTGCGGTAGGAGAAGAGCGATAGACAACTTTTAGGAAGGATGCATATTACAGGGTGTGGTTGGATACAGACAGCGGGCCGGGCCTGGGCCGCATTACCGGTTATTGTTAGATTCAGTCTGGGGGCCGGTCAAAATCCCTTCACGGGCCGGACCCGGCCCGCGGGCCGTATGTTGCCCACCCCTACAACCCTTTTAAGTCGAATTTTTTTTTGTTGCTAAAACAACCAAACAACAGATGATTTTTTTCTCCAAGGGGATCATTTTTATAACTGTGTAAGGTGAAGTCTGAAAAAATGGGGTTTGGGGGGGTAAATCGGCCTGGTACATATATGTACCATAAGGCTTTTTAAACTAAAAATGTTGGTACATATATGTACCAATAGACATAATGCCAGCAAAGAAATTTATTTACAGAATGTAAAGCGAAGTTCACAACATGAAAATTGAAGTACACAATATTTACATTGAATTGTCCTTCATTCAGGAATGGAATGGCTTGAATGTGCACTCATTTAGGAGTGGCATGGCTTGAAACAATCAATACAATATGGCAAATTGCAAGCACTGCACATTAGCTTTGTTCTTTTTTGTTTTTTATCTTTTCCGCAATTGGTCATCTTCTTCTGGTATTACCTTCATACGGAAGGTGTGTTCCAAGATTTTGCATCATGGAAGCACGTTTAGATGGTCTTCCTGCAGCACTGCGACGCTTCACAGTTGACCCACTCTCTCCTCGTTGAATTAGCTCTTCTGCTAGTTCCACAAGGAAATCAAGGTATGGCTTTTTATAATGCCTGTGCAATTCCTTGTAAATCACCCATGCATTGACCGCTGAAAATGCCAGCATACGATAAATAACTTTTTTCCACCACTTTGTGGATTTTCTATTAAGATCATAAAGTCCAGCCATCTGGTCCGCTCTATCGACACCACCCATTATTTGCCTATAACACCGGATAGCATCAGGGCAGAAGACGTTTATGATTGTTCCATCACGTTGCTTCTTCCTAACTTCACCCACTGTATTAGTGTGGAAGTTGCTCAGCAATAGCACTTCTTTCGTATCCAACCATCTAACTGCTAAAGTTCCGTTCATGTTACATCTAAATTCTGAATCACCACGGCTGAGTTTGTCTTGGAAAACTGGTAGATTTTTTCGGCTTTTGATGACTGTTCCCACTGCGGGATAGCGTAGACTGTCCATAAGATGAACCGAAGTGAAAAATCTATCAAAAGCCACGGTAACGTCATCACCGTCTGGTATAGTAGAGAGCAAAGTCTTTACAACCCTCTCTCCTAATGGAATGCTTAGGCCTTGATCATCTTTACCAGCATAAATATTCACATCATATGTATATCCACTGTGTGGGTCACATCTCATCCAAAGCTTTATCCCACGTTTCACAGGCTTCATGGGAAGGTACTGCTTGAAAGAGCACCTTCCCTTGAATTTCGTCATAGATTCGTCTATGCTTTGAAATGGACTGTTCTGCCTGTACTTCATAAATGTTGATTTCAGGCATAAGAGCAAATCTTCAACGTAATACAACTTGCTTGCTTGTGAAGGTTTATCCGGTTCAGCAGCATACAGTTTTGACATAATCAATTTGAATCTATCCCTCGAAAATGCAGATTTCATAAGAGCGTTTCCCATCGACTGATGCTTAGACCAATAGTTATTTATAGACGGCAAGCGATTATAACTCATAACGAAAAAACATCCAAAAAGTTTCATAATCTCATGTGCATCAGTTGGGACTAATTTTCTTCTTTTGGTTTTAGCATTTTGAAAGATACTCAATCTCTTGTTAGTGTAGTAAGCTATCTGCAGCAGCAAGCTATAAGGAAAAAGCTTCAAAAAAATGTCTAAAATGCTTGTTGTGACGGTGATATCTGGATGAATTGTGCAAGGTCTGTCTTGACTGATATTCAATTTTGGCTGAAACCCAGGTGGCACATTGTTCCATAGTACCGTGTTCGTAGTACCGGTACAAAGTGAATCACCACTATTGCTATTGCTTTCTGCATCATCATTGTCTTCGCTTACTGAATCTTCTTGTTCACTATCTGAAGACAATTCACTATCATCAGAATCAGAATCTTCCCGTCGTGGTTGTTCTGGCAGGTACTCTGAACAAGAATCTGAAAAATCTGATTCTTCTGCATCAGATAGATATGGTATTGCGTCAATAATTTCTTGTGCCGTATAACGTCTTGTCATATTGGTAATTCTACAGATAACCTCAAAAATATATAACTGAGCTGCAAAACTAATTCTGTGTAGAGGCCTGTTGGTACAAATAGTTACCACTATGCTAACTATGTTAGGTCTGTTGGTACACATGTGTACCAGTTATACTGATAGTAAATGCAGCCTTTCCAATTCGATCTAATGCTAGCCAATATAACGGCAATCTAACTTCTAAAACACTTACAAGTCTTTCCAAACTAATGCTAGCCAATGTAACTGCAATACAGCATTGTAAAACACCTGCAAGAATGTGATCTGTCTCAACACCACATGGTAAATGAAGCTAAAGGCGCGAAAATAGGTCACGTGATAGCTAAATCCCATGACACAAAGCGAAAAAAGCATGCGTAGTTCCTGAAAAGTCGGAAAACGTCAAAATAAAGGAATTTATGGTACAATAATGGCCTCTCAGACCGGAGCATCATGTCGGTGGTACATATATGTACCGTTAGTCTCGAAAGGGTTTCGTCACTAAGACCGTTTTTATTTAAAAGTCGGTATATGTATCGTTCGGTGTAACCATTCGGCCAAACGACCGTACAACTTTGATACCGTATTTCAAACGAACAGCATTTGAGGTAAAGCACGCCACCTCACTTCATTTTGTAATCAGCCTATAACGTCATTATCACATATTAATATCACTAGCATGTAAAGGACAAAACGATTTTTCATTTTTTTCAATTTAGTTGCAGAAATTACATTTGAATTTAAAGAATGATTGAGTATATAAAAGTGCTATATACTGTTGTTTTTTGGTTGTATAGAACCCATTATGACCTTTGACGTACCTAGTCGTGTGATTCTTTTAACCAACCGCGACCAGTAATTTTCTACAACAGTACTGGTCGTGCTTTACCGCACACTCTTCTTCAGGTCTCTACATCATTCGGTCCCATAATGCTTTTTTCGCCCAAGTTAGGCGCCCTCCGCTGTATTTATTTTATTATATCTTATTTTAAATGACGTTTTATAACGACTGTTTGTTTTGCCGTCTTTTCCCGATCCTGTTTCGTGATTTGATTTGTTGGCCATTTTTATTACTGGGGCAAAAAATAAATAAGCTAAACTAAACTACGCCTACTATAATAAAAATTTCCTTCTAGTTGTTGTTGTAATTTTCAGTCTGATTTATAGTTTGCTAATGATGCCGGTTGGCAAAACATTATTCAGAAATGAGCAGCGATTAATTAATACATCCTAAGGCAATCTGTCATGGCTTCCTGTTACGTTGCTATGGGGTTTTTGTTTTTAAACTACTTCTCCGCCAATTAGCGGGTGCACCGTTGAGTTAAAATTTCCGTCTTTAACCTATTATAGGATAGGATAGGATATTATTCATGTTTATCCCCGTGAATGGGAAAACCAAGGGGGTTAACACACGGGTAGTCGTCACATCACATCGCCTGCTAAACCTGCTAAAATATCACGTTAAACATTGTTGTTAAAATATCAACATGTTCAGGAATCTACAATTCTCATGGGGACAAATTTATTTACAGTTTGACAGATTCTACTGTTGTTTAAGTGAAAACAATACACACTGTACGTGTAAAGGACTATAGAGCCAACTTGGAATAGGGTAGGATAATCATTTTTATCTTTGTAAATGAGAAAATACCTGGAGCGTTAAAACACGGACAACCGTCATATTACTTCGTGTCCACTGTTCACATTTCAACACAAAAATTTTAATAAGAATGTTGATAGGTACGATCTAAAAACAAACATTCTGTATAATTTATTTATTCCCTATTAAATATAGCAAATCACTAGATTGCCCTAAAAGATGGGTAACATTGAAGGTCATTTTAAAACTAAAAAATTTCGTCTAGTATTTAAATCAATGGTGGTATACGGCTAGGGAAGCTCCTACAAGACCAACATTCTAATGTTTATTGTATGATGTCATGATCACTCATGCATAGCCCAGACGTCACGTGCTCAATAGGTAATTATAGATAACAAACGCTCCTAGTCAGTTAGCATATTTCTTGTCTGGCTGAATGTTTGTTGCAGCTTCCCCGTCAGACAAGTACAACAAAGCTTTTTTTTTAGAGAATCAGTCATGGTTAAATATGCGACGACACATAATTTCGCAGTGCAGAATTCTTTATAACGTGAATAGACACTTTTAGCTTAGTGTCTAACACCATTTTTAGCCTGTGCATAATATTTTTGTAATTCTGCCGTGCTTTGTGTAAGTTCTGATTTATTAAATATACCACAAACTTTACTTTAGGGATTTGCAGCAAGTAATTTTTATATCATAAGGCGAATATGTATCGGATTGCTGTTATGGTACTAGCAGTTTTCTGGTTTAAAACAACAACAGCTATGCCGTTTCACGCGATGTGCAACATAGAGTGGAAAATCCCGTCTTTAACTTGTGACGTTGTAAAGTCAAAGATCGTAAATCAAATATCCACATGGTCAGGACCATGTGATTCTAACAACGAGAAATGCCTTTACCATCTTACTAGTTCCACCGATACTCAAGTGACAGCAACACACACTACTCCGGTAAAGAAATACGTGGACGACTTGACATTCAAGTTCTACCCTGTACGCCTAACAGCCGAAGACAACAAGCTACGTTACAAAAATAAAATGTCGTGCAAAGTCGAAGGGTATTCTAAATCGGAGCTCTGGTACGCCATTTTCGATTACGGCACTAACTACTGCAATTTGCATAACCTTATAACAGGAAGCGGACTGAATAGCACGGCAGGGTTTTCAGAGCTAGCGGATGACGACACCTGCACACAATACTCGTCTGCCAATTGCGATAAATACTAAGTGAACATCTGTATTATTTGTATAGTCATGTTTTTGCGCATTATGTATGTGTTAATTGAATAAATTGATTATTTGTAAATACCTTCCGTATTTTTATTTTTGTATGGTTTTGCAATGCACAAAACAGTCACTTAATCACTAAAGAAAGGTAACGCAAGCCGTTTATACTACAGCTTATCGACGTGCTTGAATCTGCTCGCCATTTCCTTTTTTATGTTACGTAACGTTGTTCACGCTTGGCTGGTTTAAGCTCACTAAATCTAAGCGTGTGACCTAAAGATTGACGCAGCCTAGCTTATACCAAATTCTGTGCACAAACACTCTTTGCGTCGGACCCATCATTGGTTCAAAATTTACTACGGTTAAAAAATCTAGACAGTTATGAACGACTAAATGCCAATTGTACGGGTTTCTGATTACCAAACTGCTAAATTCTGATTATGTCGATTTGATGGATGCTGGATGTGT
The DNA here is from genome assembly GCA_000149265.1 of Ciona savignyi. Taxonomy (NCBI): domain Eukaryota; kingdom Metazoa; phylum Chordata; class Ascidiacea; order Phlebobranchia; family Cionidae; genus Ciona; species Ciona savignyi. The sequence goes on along the minus strand of CH002150.1, from coordinate 133,947 downwards.
CTTTTCTCTTCTGGCAGATAGAGAAATCACGTTAAACAATTTATCCACGTTTTTCGTTTGATAACTCGCCGCAACAGTCCGGTTTTCAAAGCTATTGTAGTATGTTTGTATATAATTGAGACGTTTCTGCTTTCTTTTTCAACCTATTCGGACGGTGGGAATGATGTATAATGTTAATTGTCCGTGTGATATTGCCCTATGTGTTTCTTTCATTTCCTGGCGCAAGACGTGAATTATTATCCTTACACCCCTACAAAATCCATCGTACAAAAACTAAACAGCATTTAGCGGGTGTTTCAAGGGTATTCCCCTTGTTAAATACGCCGCCAAATTAGTTTAAAAACGTAAATGCGATAAAACTGCGGAATTTGCTTTTAATTTTCTAGTGTAAGTCATTTATTGAAAATGCCCAAAAAACGAAAAAGTTCTGATTTACCCGAAAAATCTTCAAAATCCGCTAAAAGACACGAAGAAAATGATACGGTCTTAAAAGAACGAATTGAAAAGTTGTATAGCATTCCATTTCAACAAGATTTCTACGAATTTTGGAAACTTTGCATCGATTTAAAACCACAAAACCCATTAGGTATGTAATAATTTATCACACTAAAACAGTGGCCTAGTTTAAATGAAAATAGTTTGTAGAGTTTCTTAAAGTTTGTAGAGTTTCTTATAACAGGTTAGGAAAGTTTGTAATACTCACTACTAGTATTAAGACTGGAACCCAACTATATACAGATCTTTTAATATTTTAATGCATTTTCGTTTGTTATTTAAGAATAATACTAATTCGCAATGGTTTTATGGGTTAAACGTATTTGGTTCAACCGGTTAGTCTGGTTGTTTAGTGTGATTCCTTTTAACAGAAAGGGTACAGGTTTGAAACTGCTCGCTAGATAGTTGGTTGTGTCCTTGGGGAAGGCACTTAACGGAAATTACTTGAACAAAGTGGATTAAGAGGTTTTACCAAATTAAAGAAACGTGTAAATTATAAATAACACAATGCAATAGCTCCGGGAACCCGGCGATGGGCGCAAGGTGATCCGACTATTACCCCCTTGGTTTTCCCATTCACCGGGTAAACATGATTATCCTATCCTATTCTATCCTATGATTACGAAAATACCTTCCCACAAATTTTAGTTTTAGTTACCCAACCATGTTAATTGTTAATATAAAACCTTACAGTAAAACTTGTTGTAAGAAGTAAGTTCACTAACTTCCGACAACATCTGTGTTTTGCAACCACATAGATACAAAAGTTTTTTTTTCATTCATGTTTTAGCCAGACTGGGCGATATATATTATTTACAGTTCATGCCAGTTTTTTGAAGATATTTTACCCTACAGATTGCCTCTTGTGTGTTGGCCTAAGATTAGTTGGTCCATTCTACTACCTGCATCATACTGATAAGCAAGACACCTCTAAACCACCCGAGTACTACCATCTGAAATGGAGGCACTACTATGATACTCCTGAGTTTCTTACATTGCTTATATCAACTCGAAATAAAGGGTATCATGTTGGCTATTTTAATGATGACCCAAGTGATGTAGAAGCAATAGTAGCTTCAAATACTGCGAAAGATGGACAGTATACAGTGCAAGGAGATAATCTTTTTGCAGCAGTAAGGTAATAAACTTAAAACTTACAATAGATTGAGGTAGTAAGGTAGCATTCCATTGTAAATTGGGCAATGGTCAAATCAGGCAGTGATTAGTGTATTTTTTTGATCAATGCCTAATAGCAGCTAATATCACCCAACAAAAACATTGCCGTTATAATATCTCGACAAGATACAGTGTTTACTAAGCGCAATAGCCACTAGGATATAAAGGATATTTACAAAGTGTTAACCATATCAGCTAATCGAAGACTTGAAACAGTTTTCCTTCTATAATATTTTGGAAGCCCGCATATTATTACACACAGGCCCTATCAATGCAATCCAGTAAAAATAGTTTAAAGCTGTGGTCATGTTAATACTGAATCATTTAAATGCAAACACTTAAGCTTAAGACATACTAAATTATTAGCAATAGCGAAAAGGGCCTTAGTACACTTAATATTTCTGATTAATAAAATTGTTTAAAACTACGAACTCTATAATTTTGTTTAAACATTTTCTTTCACCTTAAATTATTACTTCTCATCTTTTCAGTTCACATATACAAAACTACCTGAAGAATGCAAATAAGGATGAAACTGAAGTGGCGAAAGAAATACAAACCAAACTGGAGAAAATAGCTCAAGAGGTAATTATAAGTGAACAACTTTACTATCCCTATACATGGGAAAACGCAAGGAAAATTATTACACAAAAAATAAGTCTAACAGCACTAGTAATTGGAAAAATAACACATGCCCAATGTCAGTCAGAGGTCAATTGCAATTTCAACATTTAAATCCCTTGATAAAGTTTAGTTATTAAATAGACAAAACCATGAAGGAAATCAACGCAAGATTGTGATCTTTATTGTTTTCCATTATATAGTAGGGTGTGTTTGATGTTTAATCGGTATAATATTTATGCTTATTTAACCCATTGTCCACTGGGTTCAGGCAACATCCGCTAAGTGCGTTATTCAATGCTTTAACTGACCAGCCATGTGACTATGTTGACCCATTAACCAAATGAGCCACCTTGTCAAGTATGTTATAACTTTTGCTTTAAATCCCAGAAAGGTTACTCTTTGCAACTGAAAAGTGAAAAAGTGAAGATGAGAGAGAAGAAAACGGTTGTGGCTAAAAGTTTTCATAAACTGGGGATTGTTGTGCCAGTGGTGAATGATGTGGGGTATCGACCATTGCCTCATAAAGATAGTAGGTTTTATGTTTTCTTGGATATCATGTTCATATGTTGGATTTAGATTTAAGTCTGAGTACATTTTATCCATTAACTAATACCTTTTTTGTTAAGTATATGTCTATGAATAGGTTAACAGTTTCTTGATTTATTTAGTGGTTTTCTGACAATCTAATGCCCACTTTTTTTTTACTAAATGCATATACATTTTTCTATGTTAAACATAAAATATATGAATAAGAATATATGGGATAATTACTTTTATCACTATGAATGGGAAAACGAAAGAGCCGTTAAGACACAGGCAATAGTCAGATTTCCTCATGCCCATCATCAGGTTATCGGAGCTACTGCAGTATGTTGTGCATGATTTAGACATTTCTTCAATTTGGTAGGACTCATTATTCCACTGGGTTCAAGCAATGTGTGCTAAGTGCTTTGCCCAAGGACACTGCCGACTAACACACAACCAGTTTCAAATCTTTAAGCTGTCTTCGAAAAGGTGGCAGCCAACCAACCAGTCTAATAGGTTGGTGAGTTAACGGTTAGTTCGTCACCTTTCCTTCGAAATTTTAAAACATCTAAATTCGGCTGTCATCGGGCAAGGAACTCACATCTACTAAACCCAGTGGTTTAATGGTTTTTACTAAAACTGAAGGAATGTCTTAATCAAATACATCGCACTGCAGTAGCTACGGGAATCCTTGCACTTTCCTATTTTACAAGAATAAAACATAAATCTTCTATGCATATTACAATTCTAATATAAATCTTCCATTTTATTATATTTTTTTAACTCTTTAGACCAATTAGAAAAATTGTTCAAGAAAATAACAGACGCAAAAGATGACAGCATAAGAATGGAGGCTTTTGAGCCAATACAAGAGATGGTCACTTTCATTCAATTTGCGAACGATGAATGTGATTATGGAATGGGATTGGAACTTGGAATCGATGTATTTGTTAATGGGTCAAAGTAAGATAAACTTAGTTTGGTCACTTAGTTTGCTTATATATGATAGGATATTCATGTTTATCCCTGGGAATGGGAAAACCAAGGGGGTTAACACACAAGTAACCATCAAATCACCTTGCGTCCACCGTCTGGTTACCGGAGCTATCGCAGTGTGTTGCCTATTATTCACATGTTTCTTCAATTTGGTAGAACCAATTAATCTGCTGAGTTCAGGCAATGTCCATTAAGTACCTTGCCCAAGAACACCACTGACTAGCTAGCGATCAGTTTCGAACTTAAATGATATATGATAGTGCACTAAAGATTATCGGATCAAAACCTTAACTTGTGTTGCTTAAACTTAGAAGAACCCATGTTCATGATATTATCGTAAAAACCCTAATTTCGACTCCACTTTTATGAAAGGATTACCTCTAACTAAACGTCACTATTAAGAAACGGTTGAAAAATAGAGTGCCATGGGGCTTAAATACCAAATTTTATGATATATCATTACAGTGATCTAATTCTGTGCCCTGAATCTGTATCTGTGTCCTTTTACCATGCTCACCATCACCAACATTCTTTAACCTTGGTCTATCTTCACAGATATTTCTTTAAGTTATCGAACAACTTGCTTATGATGGCTTACAAGCTCTTAAAGAGGAATCTTTATGCCAAGATTATTGAGAACCATTTAAAGGATAGAAAGATGGAAAATGTAGACAGACTTAATACCTAAATTTTTTGTATTCCTTACTTTTTTTATAAATTATTTTCTCATTTGTCATTATTCTGTCCGTATTTTGCGAGTCTTTAAAAAAATAAACTTTCTTTTCATTGATTGTACAAATAGTTCATAGTTACACAGGAAATGCGTTTAGTTTAGTTTATTCATTTTTTGCCCCAGTTTTTAAAAATGGCAAACGAATATAATCAAGACACAGGAACGGGAAAGGACATCATAACGTAACAGTCGTTAAAACACGTCAAAAAGGATTTAATTCAATAAATTGAATAAAAATTAATTAACATCATTCACATCAAGTCACAGTAGTCCGTAACTAATATCCCGTAGAAAACATAAATATCCACCCCGCCAAATTTGATAAAAAAATTATTTCCAATAAAATTTCTTCTTTATGTTTATAAACTATTTAAACAAGTTATTTTTTATCTGCACAGAAATTATTGTTCGCATTACTAATTTGAAAAAAAAACTGATTGGCAAAACACGACTTTAATGTTTATTCTTTCTATTTTCGTCATGGTTTGCTAGTTTCTACTGAAAATAGTTTCCCACGGTTACAAGTGAAGCTTGAAATTGAAAGCTTCTCAGCAAATAAATGTTTATCAAGTTTTTAATACGTTAGTAACCCGTGAGTAAAACCAAACATTCGTCGTCCTGTTAGCTTATTTTTGTAATATTGGGTATAATTAAATACGGTAGCAAAATTAGACTGTTACTAGGGTCAATTTAGACCAGCGCCACGCGGGATAAACAAATACCAAAGTTATCCATTTAATCAATAGGATAAAAGAGTGTCCGCTGAATGATCATTGTAAAACTTGGACTTCAAATGTTCGTTTACTAAAATTGTTAACTGGGGAAAATCAAAGGAGGAAAAGCCGCCAGTATGGAAAGTACGGCAGCTGCACACTCGAGTTTTTTGTTTTCCTGCATCCTTGCACACTTGGGTAATTTCACACATGCTCGTAAGCTAGCACTATAAACATCGTATAATTTCCAACAAACCTGTAAACCTACCTCTGGACCTTGGGTAATTTACTGTCAGTACGTTTTTTGTAACGTAGATAGGTATGTTAGCTGATGGACACGATAGATTTAGAATACAATAATATGTTTGTTTAAGATTTTTACAAAATAGTAATACAAAGGAGATTTTGTGCACACTTGAAGTGTGCATTCTTGGACGTTTGCACACTGCACACTTAAATATTTGGCGTGTGCACACTCGAGATCTCGGCGAAAATTGACGTACTTTCCATACGGGGATAGCCGGAAGGAAACTGCACACTAAAATAAAGATTATTACACTCGAGTTAGTGTTTAAAATGGGGGTAGAATTATGGAATTGAGATTAAGGCAGGGTTTGAATTAGTTTACGAAACTTTAGTGTGCAGTTTGCCTCCTTCCGTCCTTTTAGTGTTGCCCTTGTTATAAGTTTAATAAAGAAAATGTTTTCATTAACAGTTGCCATATTATGTGATACCGGATTGATGAATATGTTCATATAAAAGTTTAAGTATGTTTTTTAAATATTTCTAAAATCTTTAACAATGGAGTCAATGAGTTTATCGAAAAAGGAAGCCCTGTCCATATTATTGGCATTTTCGGATGACAGTGGCGGTAAGACTGATACAACCTCTCTTTCCCTGGCTTTGGCTCGGGCTGGTAAAAGTGAGAGAAGGAAACATATTCGAAGCTCAGTAGGAACTCCAGAGCAACTGATAAGTGCGGTGTTGGAGATATCGAGGACATGGAGAGGTTATTCGTGCAGGTAAATAATCGAATTTGGAATACCAATACTTAATTTGCATGTTTTTTTTTTTCAATTTCAATTTATTTTTAAATAATAACATACATCCGGCGATAATTAATTAACAAACAAACAAAACCAACAATAATTAAATCCGACCAAATGCCATGATTAAAATACTTCAACTAATCAAACTACATTAAGTTTCTCTCTATGACAGAATGATGTAACTTTCAGAACTATTGTGTTTTTTACTGGTTTTAAGGTTGTCTGCTGAGAGCATTGCCCAAGACTTGTCAGAGATTAGTTTAAACAATCTTTGGCTAACTATTATTTATTGGAAATAGCTAGTAATTGGACTTTAATGCTTTGGAATTACATTTATTAAGTATATTGCCTTACACTTGTAAATAGCTATTGGTAAACTATAAATTTCTAGCTTATAGACAGGCCAAATCAACTATAACTAAAGGCATCAACTTTCCAATTCGCTACCCTAACCCCGTAACGCTTTTTCGCGTTTCTAACCCCGTAACGCTTTAATTGTCCACAATATGCAATCCAGTAATAACTATAGATTAATTTTTAGCCCACATTTCTAAATCCCCCCACAATATAAATTACAATCGACATCTTTTTTCAAGGAAAGTGTTGCACGATTTGTTTTTGGGCCACGATGGAAGGATTCAAGAAAAACAAATTCATGCAGTCAAATCAGAAACAAACCCTTCTTCCGTTTTGTTAAGCATTCATCCTGTTGAAAGCTCAGAACAAAGTTTATTTAACATGGCTGAATCTGTGAGTGAAGTGATGTTGTGTCCTATCGATTAGCATATTTGATTATTTTCATCCTAAAGCTGAAAAATTCTTTAAGAGAATCCATTTGATACCTGTTCAATTGCATTATTTTGCCACCTACGAAGCATGTGTCACTTGTCACTCGGAACAAGTCCGACCGGTTATTTTGACGGTTTAGTGCGAAGCCTTTCAGCCGAAAGGTTGCAGGTTCTGAACTGGCTCTGCTGGTTAGTTGGGTTGTGTCCTTGGGCAAGGCACTTAACGGAAATTGCCTAAACCCAGTGAAATAATGGGTACTACCAAATTGAAGGAACACACTGCAATAGCTCTGGTAACCCGACGGTGGGAGCAAGGTAATCTGACAATTGCACGTGTGTTAACCCCCTTGGTTTTCCTATTCAAGAGGATAAACATGAATATCCTATCTTATCATATAACGTTGTATTATTTGGTCACAATTAAACAGTAGAAACGTCTCAATCATACCACATACTATGATGTCTCAGGTAACCCAATGGTGAGCACAGGTAAAATCTGGTGATCACCCATGTTATGATGATTCCTGTGTTTTCCCATTCACAGAGATCATACATAAACATTGTTTATTTATTTATCCAATCCATATTTTTCACCAGGTGGTGTCCTTGCCTCAAGAGCCTGGAAGTGTTCAGGAATTGACTGGTAAGATGGATTTATGCTTTAACATTTTAAGACATTATATTGTTCAACTTTTTAAGAGAATATATTGTTCAACTTTTTAAGTCATTTTTGGCATCATAGCTCAGTTGGTTGGAGCGTTTGCTTTAAATCAAAAGGTTGTTGGATCAAAACCAAGTGCTGGATAATCGGCTGTGACCCTGTGCAAGGAACTTAGTGGACATCTCTAAATCGAGTAAATTAATGAAGGGAAAGTCTTAATTATATACATTGCACTATATATTCCAGTTAGTGTGATGGTTTAGTGCGGCGCCTCCGGTAACCCGACGGTGGGCGCGAGTTAATCTGACGATTGCCCGTGTGTTAAGCCCCTTGGTTTTCCCATTCAAGGGGATAAACTAAATATCCTATGCTCTCCTATATAGCCTCAGTATCTGGCAGTGGGAATAAGATGTTTAATTGTGGTAGTTACAATGTCTATGTCTCTTTTTTTTACTTTGAATAAAATATGAATATACTATCTATTTATATTATTTCAATGTTTATAGCTCCGACACCGGCAAAAGTTGTGCGACCAAAATGTAGAGTCATATCAAGTAAATATGACGCGGCAAGTGTGATTCAGCGGGCATGGAGAAGACACATTGTGAGTCAGCAAGTTTTTATGTTGGTCACAAAATACTTTGTCATCGTTTAACACACATTAATAAATAATATTCCATTTACCATTGATTCTTATCTTGGGAAGTTATAGTCCTGTCTTTCAGTTAAATGGTTATTAAGTCGAAATCAATCACTTGCTATGTCAGTTTTGTCCTTGGCCAAGACACTTAGTGGATGTTGGCTGATTAGATTAATGTGTTTTAATTAATCTTTTACAGCACACACAATAGTCTTTTAACCCGACTGTAAGCACAATGTTATTTGCAAATTGCCGGTGTGTTAATGCTTTTTGTGTTTTCTAGAGCATGTTGAATAAACATGAAAGTCCTATCCGATTGTTAGATTTTAGTTTAAAGTCATATTAAGCATAAGTTTAATTTAAATTAGCTGTGAGAATTAAAACACAATGTTTGTAACCCTAACTTCTTTTGTATGCACCCAAGGACATGCAAGTGTTCCGATACTACCGGGATCTCATCAATTTCCGGGGTCACGGTGATCCTGCTCTCATGCTCAAATGCATCAATCCGAATGAAGCAAAATTGCTGGACTCAGCAGCAGGAGTTCATATCAGGTTTAGATTGGCTGGGGTGAGTAAAATTCTTTGTATTTTATGAAGGGATAGGATATTCTTGTTTATCCTTGTGAATGGGACCAAGGGGGTTAACACACGGGCAATCGTCAGATAACCTCGCGTCCACTGTTGGGTTACCGAAGCTATTGCAGTGCGTTCTGTATAATTTAAATGTTACTTCAATTTAGTAGAACCAATTAATCTGCCGGGTTCAGGCAATGTCAGTTAAGTGCCTTGCCCAAGGACACAACCGACTAGCCAACGACCAGTTTCGAATCTGCAACCTGATGGTTAAAAGCGTTGCACTAAACCACCAGACTAACTGACAATAATACAGAACTTTGAGCACTTAATTGCTCCTGTAACTTAATGTGAGCATAAGGTAGTATATTATTCTTCCTCTATTAATGCAATGGTTAGAATAAGGTAATATAACAATTGTCTTTGTGATAACTCTTCCTGCCTTTACCAATTCTCCGAAATAAAATAAGTACCAGTATCCACTGTAAACGTGTATATTTTGCATAAATTTATTTAAGCTGTAAGGTATGATGTGCCAAAACTAATCACCCCATTGATTTGCAGGAGAAATTCCCCCCTAATATTTACTACAAGATTTTCACCCACCGCCCTGTCGTTGACTTGTGCGCCAATAGTCCCAAGGATTATACGAAAGCTAACTCCAAGATTCCTGTTGGAAAGCAAATCCATAACAAGTAAAGAAATCATTGCAACTAATTTATGTCTATATGATGAGAAATGTTATTTAGACAAGAGTATACTCCATTTACTCACATAGCTAGATATGACCGTAGTCCACAAACTTTTTATAACACTGGACTGTATAAAAATTGTTTTAAACTTAATACCTGTTTATGTGGGAAATTCTAACCATTTAGGCTTCTACTGTTTTGAAGTTCATGATACCTTAACTGGTCATTTATCAGTGTGTCACATCTCTGAGTCTAGCCGGCGAATAACCTCATTATAAAGGCTATTGTTCACCAACCAAAAGGATAAATATAAAAACCTATCATAACCAACACACAATTGAATATCCCAATACAGAATTTTGTCACTCTACCATTGTTACAGGAGTGTGTTTAAATGTCTCTGTGTATAATGGTTGTATACAGTGATGTGATTCATAATTTTAAGAACAGGTTCTCTTTTGTATCGTTCTTACTAACAACAGGTTCCCTAAAAGGTCTAATGTCCGTAAAAAAGCAAGAATCGGATCGGTGATTATCCCGACGTTCAAAGAACGGGTTCGACCGAACCCATGTGAACCTCTTGAATTCCATCAATGGTTGTATATATTCCAGAGACTTGCCACTCAACGAGACCAGCAGTAAAGATGGTTGGTACATCAGGCATGAGAATAATGGCTGGAGACTTGTGTCTGACAGGTTGATCTATTCTTCTATGGTAAGTCAGTTCGTTTAACATTACAATGTCATTGTTTAGGATGTAGGATAGAATATTCATGACAAGTTTTGAACCTGCAACCTCTCAAAACGCGTCAGACTAAACCACGAGACTAACCAATCGGGCCAAAGTTGAAGCAACATCATAAAGAAAATTGACTTTTAATTACACCAATAATGTGCCATTAAACTGCATTGTATTATAGCCTACAGTTTTATTTTTATTGGTTTTACGATGTCATTGTTTAGGATATAGGATAGGATAATAATGTTACTCTCCATGCATGGCAAAACCAAGTGGGTTAACACACGGCCAATCTTTAGATTACCTCGCGCTCACTGTCAAGTTACGGGATCTATTACAGTGTGATGTGCATGATTTAGACATTTGTTCAATTTAATAAAACCCATTGTTTCACTGAGTTCAGGCAATAGCAACCCTTTCTAAAAGGCTTTACGCACTAACCTACTGAACTTCCTCTTATAAGGATCCGGTTACATGGGAGACGTCGAAAAAAACGGTCGATTTCCATCATGTTAAGCTAAAACGTCAAGCCGATGTTGACTATAAGAGGCGGCAGAGAAAAGTAGAATGGATGAAAAAGATGTATAAGTGAGTGATGTGGTGGATAGGTTGTTCTTAACTATGTTTTGGGTGTAATGATACCAAACAAACAATAATTTTTAATATGGAAATACTGGTTAGAATAGTATATTCATGTTTATCCTTGTAAATAGAAAAACCAAGGGGTTAACACATGGGCAGCTATTGCAGTGTGTTGTGTATGATTCACACGTTCCTTCAATTTTGGTAGAACCCATTAATCCGCTGGGTTCGGTTCTGGCAATGTCCGAAGTGCCTTGCTCAAGAATAGCTAGCGAGCAGTTTTGAACCTGCAACCTTTCGTTGAAAGGTGTCGCACTAAATCACCAGACAAATCTGTCGGACCAATAAAGCAACGCTGCGGTTGTGTCTTAACACAATCTATCTGTGATTCAATCTGCAATGTTCTTTCAGAGAAGGAATGTTGCATGCACGGGAAACGGACCAGGACACAAGTGATTTGGTTGATCGGGCAGCAAAAGGATTGGTCAGCACTGTTGATGCTAAAGGTCCAGATGCAGTTATGGAGTGGGAGGTTGGATTCACACGTTGTTTACTCTTTGTTTATATGGTTAACTCAAAGTTGGATGGTGACTGGATGGATCCCCCATGCTGACAACTAAATTAAAGTTTCATCTAAAGAACATACCGACCGGTTAGTCTGGTGGTTTAGTGTGACGCCTTTCAACCGAATGATTGAAAGTACGAAACTGGTCGCTAGCTAGTCGGTTTTGTCCTTGGGCAAGACATTGCCTGAACCCAGCAGATTAATGGGTTCTTCCAAATTGAAGGAATGTATGAATCATACACAACACATTGCAATAGCTTCGGAAACCCGACAGTGGACGCGAGGTAATCTGACGATTGCCCGTGTGTTAACCCACTTGGTTTTCCGTTCGCGGGGATAAACATAAATATCCCATCATCCTATCCTATCCTAACGATACTTAATAAACGACTTTGTCTTAGACGAATCGAATGGTTCGTTTGCAGTTACGTTGGAAAATTGGTGACGTTACATTTTATCTGAACCTCCATTACTGCCCACGTTAGAATGTTTGTTATTCGGCTGTATAGGATAAGTTACTCCTGTTTTTCCCTGGAATGGAAAAACGAGTGGTTATAATCTTAAAAATTGTCAGATTACCCCGTGGCCATTTTGTAATGTACAAGATTAAGACAAGAGACATTTTCATACGGGCAGTCTTTAGCACACATAGTCTACTCTTGCATTGAACCAAAATATGCAATTTTATTTCACAATATTAATACAAAATTTGAGGTGAATGCGTGGGGAAAGCGGAGATGTTTCGTCCGATGCATTGTTGTTTTTTGCTATGTTAAATACAACAATTTGTCTCCATTAAACGTGGTGAAGCACGGCAAAATTCCCACAACCGTAGTGGAACACTAACGTAGTGAAACACGGCAAAATCTGTCAAATTCCACACAACCATTCTACTGCGTTTAATCGTTGAATTCGCTCTCAGGTTGACGAACTACTGCAGTGGACCACTGCTCTCAACTTCGATGACTACCTTGAAGTCTGGAAGGAATCTGCCACCAGCAACACTTCCGAGAAAATCACCGCTCAGTTACGTCACAATACCGCTATTATGAGCGAGGCGTCACGTGGTGGGATGGCGTACGAGCAGTACCCGTTGACCCGGGCATCTTCCGCCGCCGAAAAGAGTATGTCCAAAGGGGATTCCCCGGTTAACACGCGAAGCAAGTACATCCCGCCTATGGTGGACACGACCTCGTAATTAGCCCGACTCAGCCAGTGTTGCCATTTATATTTTAGTCCCATTTTATCCAGCACAGCCTCGTCACTAGGTCTGTAATTGAAAAAAAAACATTAAACACAGAAAAATCGACTGCAAACGCCTACTGTGTGTTTATACCTCCGTTCAACACCTTAGTGATTATAGTGTTAAAAGCCAATCAGTACGTCTTATATTTTACACATCATAATTTCTTCTAAATTAGGGCATTTTGGTTTGGATAAAATTATCAATAGATGTTCACAAAGCACTTTTAAGCAAACCCCCCGAAAATGCTTTGTATTAAATTTTATCTTTTTGGTTTTGCCTTTTTAAAAATCTTTAATTGGTGCCGTATAGTATAGGATGTAATTTATTCCCGTTCTATAATAAATAATAACACTCACGCCGCATTATCACAAGGACAAACATCAGATTACCTCGGGCCTACCAATCAGGTTGCCAGAGCTAGCTATGATTGATACTGTTTTTTTCGCAACGACCGATTAAAATCTTTTCCTTAAAAAAGCCATACAACCGTATAGTTTTTATCTGCATGTGTTTTAACAACCCTTGGGATGTCTGCATATCACATATTTTGTTACAGACTAAGCAAACCTGTCTCACAAAATAACTAATGCTTCGGTTGCTGAAGGTATTATATTCTGTCAAATTCGTTAAAAAGGCTGCTGCTCATTTTGTCCAGTACATTAATCCACTGGGTACAGGCCATGTTAAGAATACGCTTACTAGTTAGCGACAGTTTTCGATTCGGAAGGCGGTCCAACGCGTTGTCCCTGTAAGCTAAACGGCCAGATTAACTGTGATGATTCAAGTCCTGATTACACCAGGATAACATCGTATAGAGATATCTCACTACGTCACACTTACCACTCGTATTCCAAGCCCCAGTCATTTCTCGACGTCCTTCCAAACAAGATGCAACAAATTCTCTAGGGTTTTCCCCAGACGAGAGAACTTCTCGAAGCAGCGCGATGTAAGCGATTGCCAATCGCAACGTGTCGATCTGCGTAATACATGACGTCTAGTTTACGTATTTAGTAGTCAACTAAAGTAAAAGCATTTGTGAACGTAGGTATACTATATATGAGAAAGAATCGGGATACGAAAATAATGTTATTTGTCAATGGCAAAGCACACTAATAAAATCTTACAAAAGAATGCGGCAGGAAATGTCTTTTACAACCGGACATTAGCACATACAGATGAAGGATAATTATGTTTATCTCTGCGGGAGAAACACTAAGAGGCGCTAATTTTCAGATTATCCCATGCACACAGTCAGGTTACAGGAGGTATTGTCACTCTATATATATTATATACTTGGCAAAATATTAATTGCTGGGTTCAATAAATCCCCAAGTTCACGTTCGTCTAGACATCGGCTGGTTTACATTCCACACGCTTGTCGGTCTTTACTTTTTGACGTAAGAATTAGTTAGCAAGCTACATTGGACTAAAAGCTAGCTAGTCGGTTGTGTTCTACCAAATTAAAGGAAAGTGTGAATCGTACACAATACTCTGCAATAGCTTCGGTGGGCGGGAGGTGATCTGACGATTGCCCGTGTATTAACCCCCTTGGTTTTCCTATTCACGGGGATAAACATGAAGAACCTATCCTAAAACAAAGAATACCACGCTAAAACAGTGAATAGTTAGCAAGTCACCTTTGACAACCGCTTCTCGTACGGAAAGGTAGGAACCTTGCATCGTAAGGATTCGAACGCGGTATTGATGTTAAGCATGCGACGTCGTTCACGAACACTAGCGGACGCTCGTTTTGGTTCCATCTCATAGATTTTTTTATTTCGACGTCCACGTTTGCCCACTCGACATTTCCTATGAAGATAAGGCCACATGTATTTTCTAAGCTATAACGATGAAGATAAAATATTCCTATGAAGACAAGGCACATGTAATATCTTAGCTATAACGACTTATTGTATACAAGCGCGAGGGGCATATTGGATATAAAGCAATATAATTTAATCTATATTTTTGTAAACTTAACTAACTATATATAACTGAAGTATATTTTGTATTTCTTTACCGGGTTAAGTTTTAACCAATGATTAGTCTATCGTCATTAAAACCGTTTTTATATATATATAAAAAAAAGCATATAATTCGGTAAACATTCGGCTACACGACTGTTCTTTATTATATGTAATTTTGCACACTTCATTAAGAATTTAAATGTACGGTGTACAATAGACATTCTGGCGTAAAGAGCATCCAATCGGTAGATAGATTTACCAATATATAGCATATTTGCTGGTTAGTTATTAGCATACGGAAATATTAATCATGCATTGTAACAGCCGTAATTACTCGGCTATGGGCACAAGTTGACTTTTGGGTTTATCGTCCACGTCTAATTTTTAGCTGGCACGTCTAAAACCGAATTTTAATTATTTATTTATTTTTTTAGACGTGTTCTAACGACTGTCGTTTTGCCGTTTTTTTTCAGTTTTCATTTTTTTTTCAATAAACCTGCTTTATGTTTTCATCGTGGAAACAAAAAATAAACTAAACTAAACTAACTTACCGGGTTGACCGACGTTTGCGGCTACCAGTACTGGAGTCTTGCTCAGTGAAAGACAAATCATGAAACTCATCGCCCTATAATCCACATAGGATATTTAATACCAAAGAAGTAAATGGTTAATTTATGAATAATTTAAAGTTTAAAACCATCATTTTAAAATTTTCAAGATTATAAATAGTTGGCCAAAATAACTTACTTCTATTAAATGGTCATTTTCATTTTCAAAGTTAAAATTCTGGTTACGTGATACGTTTTCACACCCCATAACGTCCATAGGATCGTCACAAAGTGTTGCTAAATTGCCAGCTAAACTGCTGAGGTAAGTTTCGGTTGATATGGATTGTAGAAAGGACTGAGTGTCGGGTTCTTTGTCTGCAAAAACGCGAATATATATTTTTACCAAACGGCTTGGATCAATGAAGTGTTATTAGAGTAAATGCCCAGTACCGCAGCAACCGCTTATAGCTATAATGCTATATTTGAACTTTTCAGAATGAGCCATGGTTCTGTAAAACCAACTATGGGTATGAGGTTTCTCAGATATCCGCACTTACACCAAGCACTGTTAATCCTAGGACAAGAAGTAAATATCATTTCCACTAGTGCGATTTTACTGCGTAAATACGAAAAGCAAAAAACGCGACCGAAACATATACCGACTTCTATACGAAAACGGTCCTAGTCCCGAGCCCACCTATAGGGTTCAAAACATTGCTCAGCTAAAAAAATAGCAAAAACATACCAATCATATCCAACTTTCCGCACAAGTCGTCATCATGTTCATAATCCAAAGTCGGCTTGTAGTTATCCAACTGCAAACATTATTTATGAATCGTCTCTAATTGCTTTGACCCGCAATGCAAAATAATTATGCAATCGTACAAGATAAATTTAAGACATATATACTTTAAAGAGAAAACATGCTAGCATACTATACAGTCGTTACCGTTTTCTCGCTTTCCGTTAAACAATAGTTTAAATTAGGCGATTTCGTAGATTTCTTTCGGACAATACAACTTTATACATTTTATAGATTTCTAATCATCCCCATTAAATGTCGTGTATTGATGATGATGATCAGAAATTGTTTTTATTCCTCGTTAAACTGAAAGCAATTATCCGTAGTTACCTCATAAAAGACCTTTTCTGACGTCAGAACCCCTTCGTTGAAGTCCTCTGATTTGATTGGTAGAATTTTCGAAGCGGAGTTGAGAAATATAGATCCTAGGGTTTGGGAAGAGTTTCCAACTGTGACGTCATCTTCGATGATGTCACCAACAATTAAATCACAGTTCTGGTATATTAAGTCGGAATATTCAGAATCTTTCGCCAATTTGAGCGTTATATCGTCGTCGACCTTTCCACAATCTTCCCATTGCGATGTCATTTCCGGTGAAGCGGCAACATGAGTCATGTCCATATTTGAAAGAATTCTTGATTGCCATAAATATATGAGTGCAATCACGAATTTTTATCTTTTATATACGCGAAATTTGTATGAATGAAAAACGCTTATTAGGAAGCTATCATCTCCAAATGTGTCCGAAGCAGATTATCCGGGAATAATAATCTCCTTTATGACGTTATAAACAATGCATAAGGAAATGACAGCTGAATTAGACAATCGTTGTCAATAAAACGACTATTTTCTAACAATCAAAGCCATCGTTTCTACGTGATCAATGATTTAAAGCGCTTGGTGTAGGATTTATACGATATGTGTGTTTAATACATTATACTGCACGTGCGGTACAGATAAAGCATTCTTAATGAGAATGTCTTTTTATGTAATCATACCCAACTTTCGTACTATATCTTTTATTTGATTTTCGCAACGTTACCCTTACATTTAAGGCAGTAAAATACCGTAAAATAAAAGTAAATTTGTACAGACATTTGGTAGGTTAACATAATGATAAATAAGAGTCATGCTTATATCTGATTGTTGCAACGGTCGTATTGTCAAATGGTTAGCGCGACCGATTCATATACAAAATTTTGTAATGATACAAATGTAGATCAAGGGAAGGTCTCGGTGCAGGTTCGAAACTTAGTTCAGCAAAAACGAATGTTGTGTGGTGAGCACTAATTATTATCGTGCGGCAGCTAAATAAGGCTGTGAGCAGTTTAATAGTCTTTGCACCTCCACTGATTTTACCGGGCTTAGTTGTGAATTATAGGTGGATTTGTCCGCTTTGGAATAGATGCTGTCACTAGGAACGTTTTTTTGTATAAGAGTCGGTATTTGTATCGGTCGCGCTAACCTTTCGGCCACACGACCGAACCACTGTTCGAAATTATGACTATTCATGTGGTAATTGACTAAGTACAGCAAGCGGTGGAGTATTTTACTTGCAGCAGGAAACGACGCGTTCCTGGTCGCCTATTTTCTTAGACAAGAAAATCGACGGACGACGCTTTAATTGAATAGGTTGACCTACAAACCGTTAAAAAGATTTTCTCTATCATAAACAACGCACGGGTATTGTTACCGGTATATTTAGTTTTGACGGATGCCTAGGCGATAAGGCAGCCGACTGGAATAATATGGAAATAAACTAATTGTGGCAGAAAACGGGATTGTTAATTAGCAAAATCCAAATGTCCTGACAAGCAGTCTATCGCATGTCATTTCCTGCAATAGAGATTTAAATTGAATAGTGCAACACTGTCTTCATGTGTTTGAAAACCCCTTTATGAGCCACGTATAATGTATATTCCATATAGGTAAGCTGGATGTAATCGCCACTTAAACCCTCTGCGATTTAGAAACCACGTGTGCTCTTGGGTAGGCCTAATACAACATCGAAATCTTTCCGTGCTTTAAGATGGCGTATAACCAATTAAGATCTCTATGAATGGCAGGATGTGACGAGTGGTACCCTCCATCGTTTTTAAACGAGTGTTTTGCTAAGTAACAATGGTGGTGATTCCCCAATGTTTGTTTGGTTGAAAGCAGCATGTGCAAGGCTGCGCACCGGTGTTCTTGTTTAGCTGTAAAGTTTTGTAATCGTGGAGCAGTGCTTTGTAAAATAAAGGTGTTGATTGTGCTTCTGCTAGCTGTTTTGTTGGAAAAAAGTTGCCGATGTACGAAGGGGTATGGGTTCAAAATTTTGAAACAAAATTTTGTAGGGTTTTGAGTTTACGTTGCAGATCCAAGCTTCAATTTTAAATTGTGAAAAACTCTAAGACTTCCTATGTCAGGATTTTGAGTGACAGTCGTTTTTGTGAGGTCAGTTTGCATTGGAGAGATAGGGAGAATAATTAGTTTAACGCCTCCTTAACTGCCGGGGAGACTTTTTAAAACGCAACGTACTCTTCATGCAGTAATAGTTTATTCTCTTTCCGACTAAAATATATCACTTCAAACATTTTTTTTACACAACCACTATTCAAACAAAATGTACAAATATAGGGGAACACGTAGCGAATCAAAACACTTCTAATTTAAAATTTCAAGACAAATTCCTGGAGTGATTTCTTCGATTATTGTCTGTCCCATACACAGTTTGTTCATTCTTCATATTGTGGAGGTGGTTGGTTGAGGTTCAAAGTGGACTGGATATTACCGGTTGGGACCGGATCATGGCAGCATTGTTTACACCATTCCGGCTCACGTGGATTGGAATCTAAAATTTTGGAAACTATCTCATTTAGGTTGAGTGTCCGTAAGTCTCGAGTAAAGGCGTCAGCTTTCTATGGTCTGTCTATTTGATCTGTTTGACTTATTTTTTTATTGGTGGACAGAATATTAAAGTTTTATCTCATTATTAATAAGAAAACACATAAGTGACCACCGTATTTTTTGTTAAAACACTTATCTTATTTACACATTAAGAAGCTCAGCCGATATTGTTCCAATGGAATTACAGTTTGGGTTTGATAGTGTTACTATATGAACAACATGTATTAATACGTATATCTTAACGAAAATCCTAGGTGGTGGATGCATTCTAAATTTTACATACGATCGGGCTGGCTTATAACCTAAAAGAAAAATGCTTACCGTGGTATACAGTATGCTTGATGCACTTTCCAGCGGCGTCCCTTCTCATACTTTGGCTACGCACGTATCGCAAAACGAAATAAACTCCGAACACAAAGAAAAAGCTGCAAAGAAATATCTCTTAATTTCATTTTTGAGAAGCGGTTGGAAAAGCTTTTACACAATACTTTTTTCCGATGCTTTGTTTTAGTTTAATCTTGAAATACTTACTATTTTTGTCATAATTATTGCGTTATTATTAAGGTTAAACAATTTCTTTCTGTTTTAATATATACTCCATTGTAACATTTTTATCGTGATATATTTTTGCTCAATTTAGCAACAGCACAAAATTATTTAACTTTCTACCACAACAGACGTTATCTAATTAACTATACGATTGGTCATATTGGCGCCAGTTAAATAAACTCTTTTTTATCCATACGATAAACTAAGTAATGGGGTATAAGATAAACAGTCACTATTTTATGTAAATACATATTCATCATTAACATTGCATACATATTGAACATATAGTTCTATGTTATTAAAGCTAGTTCATTAACAGTATGTTTTGAAGCAACTGCAAGAAAATACTATTCTTCTATATTCTCACTTCAATGAAGCGAAGCTGCGCTTGTAATCGCTTACTAAGCTCCTAATACGTGTGATAATAGGTGACAACAAAATAGAAGAATTTGAATCACCGATATATTTCCGTTTGTACACTGAGTTCTAAACCACTTGTGTTTTAATAAACGTATTAACGTCCATTCAACCTAGTCAAACTTACTATTAAACATAGGCTCCATGTTTTAATATGTAGACTCACATATGTTACATTTTGCAATTTTGAAGCGATATGTTTTCTAAAACAGATTAACATCACGTGGCAGTGTATTCGCACATAAAATTGTTAGTGTTGGTAACACAGTTCGCTTATAGCGCATATAAAATCGTAACACATCTTGGGGTAAGCGGGAATTATTAGACGGATCGGGTGCAAACACCCTTTTTGGGTTCTAACCTATTTACAAAGCTACATTTATTAAGTATAATTATAAAAACAACGCCATCGTTTATACTTACATAGATGCTGCATTTATTAGCGCAGAAACAGATTCGGACGAAATACTTCCAGCCTGGACTACAAACTCAATTCTTCTCCCTTCCGTGCTAGCATTATCATCGAGCGCAGGTGATTTTCCCCCGTTAAGTCGGGCTAATCCTCGAGAGATACTGATACTTTCGTCAACAGTTTGGATGGGTTCGTCGTCGTCATTAGATTCAACTGGATGGCGTAAATGTAATGGACGTTAAAAGGTAAGTTTATGTCGATTTATTGTATTGCGAGACCACGGGCCTCGTCATAAAAAATAACTCTAGGGGATTTAAAGCAATAGCAATGTCCCAGGAAGTATTCTTCTGTTACAGATATTTCACATTCATAAATCTCATGCTTTTTTAAATTAGCATGGCGCTTAAAAAATGGGTCTATGTTTATTACCTGGCGTATAGAAATATAGAATGCTTTATAACACGAGCAATCGTCTAATTACCTCAGGCATACCGTCGGGTTATGGAAGCTATTGCAGTAACCAAAGCCAAACGAAATAGCTAGATACCCGGTAGATAAGAAACAACCCCGAACTCTTACAAACCAACTCAAGGTGGTAATGTTTTAATGTAAATGGGGAATTACACTTAAAATAAAGGGCTGATAACTTTGTATTTCAGCTGGGTTTTAACAAGTTTCGATTTGTCCTTTCTTCAATGATGAAGTAAGTATAAGGCTAAACTACGCGAGGTTCGTTTTTTTAGTGGAATCTATAGATAATCCGCACCAATAATCATGGAGATATGCAGGAATATTTTAAATTAAGACTTTTTTTAACAAACAAACACTAAAACTAAAACAAGGTTGCACCTGTAAACGGCCCAATGGTTTTGGTTACAGTTTGCTCTTCTACATCATCAGACCGTCTTCGTCTTGAGTGGCACGCTGAACCACATTTTCCAGTTGTGTCCGTGGTTGTGCAGACTATAAAACTGCAGTGCAGGTACACGGAGCCCCGCTGCACTGCCTGTATAGGATAGGATATTCATGTTTATCCCAGTAAATGGAAAACGCAAGGGGGTTAACACACGGGCAATTTTCGGATCACATTGCGCATACCGTCGGGCTGCCGAAGCTATTGCAGTGCGTTGGCGCGTTGTGTATGATTTAGATAACCAATTAATTTACTGGGTTCGGGCAATGTCTGCTAAGTAACTTGTCTACGAACAAAACCGATTTGACTTGTTTCGATTCTGCGATCCTTCGACTGAAGTCGGACAAAGCAGGGAGGGTATAATAAATCGGTCGGACAAGGCAGGGTATGATAAATGTTTTACACAATGGGGACTTAATGGTGCGTCGTGCAAAAACAACCAAGAAATTAAAGATATTGGTTTAACAAGAATATCTCTTACCAAAAGACTGTTGTTTGCCACGAATTCAAACATGTTAAACTTGAATCGAACTTTTCCATTTGATGCCCTTGTATAGAATACAACAGTCGGGTCTTTTTGGCATCCACCGTTCGAGATTAAGTAATAAGATGTTTGGTCGTTGATATTGGAAGTGGGAGTCGCTTTGCATGACCACAATTTTAGTTGGAGCGCATTTGAAAGAGGCTCACTACGCCCTTCCACGTACACCGGTGTGTCTATAATATACTGTGGAGAATCGTGTATTAACTTTCTAAATTTAAATAGCCGAATTTTACGCGCCTGGTTTCTATTCCTCAACCTTACGGTTAACGAACCGATGTGTTACCACTTCATAAACCGCCCATACTTGGATGGCTATATCGCCTATATTTTAGGAATTTAATATTAAAGTATTTTTTTATGTTTTCGAAACTATACTCTATACACATTGATTTTATCCGTACACTCAATAATCAGATCGCTTACTGCCAAGCTTCCTGTTATAGGTGTGCTAAACGCATCCGATGTAAATACGGCCAACTCGAGTTGAAAGATTCCTTGCCGTGCCAGACTTCCTTGTTCCAGATGTGCTCCCGGTTTTATCGCTCCATAAGTCGCGTTGAAAAACGTGGAGGTTTCGCACTCGAGGTCAAATCTCACGTCCAGCAGGAATTGTGAGCTGTTGTAGTTTCGTGTTTGGATGGTTTGCTTGTAAATGCTCCTTGCAATGCCAGTGCTGTTGTCGACCTGATTACGAGATATAGGTTGACTATAATTTGAAGATTAAAAGGTCGTGTGGCCGAATGGTTAGCGGGACCGGTTAACACACACGACTATATACAAACAAATGATTGATCTTGGGAGTGGGCACATCGAGTCCTAGAAACTTATCTAGGGACAAAAATAAATAAATCGACAACTGCTAACAAATTGTATAGTTATTAAAGGGGCTTACAGCAACTATCACATGGCCGCAGTCGAGATTCTGAACCATTTACAATGCCCTTTGGCAATTTAAACGACCCACTTAATTGAATTAATACAACGTTTCTGTATATCTAGACTGTTGTTAGTAGCCTTCTACGGCTACATAAAAAGAAAATTGCGTTGCGTAACGGAACTTACCGTTTGTATCATTCCACAGCCACCGAATGGTACATTCACAACGTAATTCATCCCAACTTCCACCGTATGGTCTTGTACTTTGCACGCTGGGTCGTTTAGCATCAGATCGCTTGGAGTCATTCCTCTGAGTTGGCATTTCGGTATGGTGACCGTCATGTTGCCCTCGCAGGTTGTCAAAACTGCCTTGACTCCTGAAAAGTAAAGATTGCAATTGAGAAGCAATATACCGTTGTTTCCATTGCTGACATTGGGAGATTGCATGTGTAGAATCACTATTAAGGATTGTATCGAATAATTGCATACACCGAATCGGGAAATAAATATTTATCACTTGCACCTAAAAAACAACTAAACGAATCCCCGGGTGACTATGTTTCAGCGTCTCAGCATTTACTCATCACCGGTATAAACATGAGAATAATTTTGCCTATTTTTATTTTATAGATTATATTTTTTTAAACTAAAACATCCTAGAAAAACTATAAATTATTTTGTGTTTCATTTTAATATTGTAAACAAATAAGCATAAGGCAAATATAATGCTTTTTTAGTCATTTCGATTTACTGGTGCATTGCTATCCCAGTATACCTCATTTCACTGGCTTTTACGTTTTTTTGCAGATTACCACACAAATCCAATTAATAGGCTCTTTGTATAACAATATAACATCACATAAACAGTAATTTGACCTACCATTCGACCGTCCAATACAAGTCGTTGCCTGCGTTATCGTTGATAAAACTTCGTTGGACAGCGGAATCCCTAAATCGTTAAGCCCATCCACGTAGAGAACGTACGGACACGTGTTAGTGGGATGTCCACATGCCATCAACCTGGAGTTGGAGATAAATCGACGTTGGTTATAATTGGTGCGGATGCATTTCTGAGCAATGCAAACCACATCTTTTTAATGTTATTATAAGAAAAGTTATAAAGGATTGTAGTTTCTGCGGTCTATACGCCACCAAAACGTAGTTGGACGGTAAATATTTGTGGCTGGTTGGCTGTGCATTTAAGCAAGGCGCTAAGTTTATATCGCCCGAACCCACCGCACAATATTAATATGAACTCATTAAAACGCGAGTCATGACTTAATTATTTTCCGGGGATAATACAACTAAGAAGGGGTTTTTGCAACACGGGAAATCGTTAGAATGGTTAACGCGACCATTGCATATACCGAATTTTATATACTAAACGCTTTTGATGACGACTCTAAAAATGAGTTCGAAACTTGGACCGAAAAGAATTAAAACCAAATTGCTTTGACTAATATAGGCCTACTTGGCAATGCGGATATTGGCAGCTCGCAACGTTGCATCTGTAATAAGACTCCGAGTTATTACAATGACCCGATCGAATTGTTTCATGATGTGGCCTCTCCAAATAAGAATGGAGGCATCGCTTAAACTGTTGTCGCTTGCGTAGTTTACAGCAATCGCTGAAAGTAGAATTAAATATAATTTAAAATTTCTTAATTTAAATCTATATACGGATAATCGATATTAGCCCACAATTTAAAATTATCCTTTAATACATATAACAAATGAGAAATTCAATTTCATGTCTGAAGTAAAGATTCAGTGATCCTGAGATTAAATCAGATATCATGAAATTGCAGCCAAATAGGCATGGGGACCCTATTTTAAAGACTCATGGACTTTAGATTTGAAATCAGGTCATTATTTAAAAATATGAAGGGTGGATTTAACCCATTTCATAGTTGAAAAACCAATGGTAATAGATTCAAATCCCCACCCGGGTAAAAAAACAACTAATATTTTAAGTACGAATTCATTTTAAGGGTAAAAAACATGTACTTTGAGTTTTAATCCGTAGCTCGGTTAAACTACTAGTATATTAGGAACTGAAAACTAGTGCAAGGTTTTTAGAAGGTAAGTTCAAATGGGCCTATAGACCTACCGACTCTTGATGTTGCATTATATGGCCGCAACTGGTAAGGTCCTCTGTAGATCCACGACTGAAACCCTGGGTTGTTCTCAACTGCTTGACCCAAATGACGGACATAAGACGATATACCAGTACAAAGTGGTTGCGACATTCCTCTGAGTGTATCTATTCCATTTTGAAGATTTGGCATGCCAGTGTAACTGGGGAAATAAGTGTGTGAAATTATTTATCTAATGGCATACCGACTAAACAAAGCAAGCCAGGACAAGGCCATATTTACAGATAGAACAGGTATGTATATTTTTTAGCGCGTACGACTACACCCATTATAACACAGGTATTCGTGTGTGTTTATAGGATACTTGACTAAGACTTTGTTAAACCAATTAATAAGGTCTGTGAAAACAACTCATGACAAGTGAAACAAAAATACAACCTAATATGGCTTTCGACCGATTTCGTTCCTGCGCAACCCTTTGATTTTGTGACTAATTTAAATGTGGGAAATTTTAAGAATATGCAATTGAAGCTATCGCAATATTGGTAAACATGGCATTTAGCGATATTTTCTCCCGGATTTTACCATACGTATCAAAACAAAATCGTTTACAGCATGCAAATGTGGGTATTTGGGTGACGCATATTAATTTTTAACAACTTCTATAACTGTTTATTACGAGTTTGCTTACTTTGCAAGGATTGGAATGTTAAAAGCGGAGGAGTACAGCTGAACACCAACATTAATATTCCGGGTGGCTTCTTCTTCTTTAAAGAATTCCAAAATGGCGATCAAGATTTGTTTCCATGACTGCGTGGAATAAATGTTGTTGTTAAAAACTTGACGGCACAATACATAGCGTTTCTGACGAGCATGAAGTGTCATTTTTGGTTAACCTACACGCAGAAGTCAGTTGTATGATTGGGCATAGAATTTAACCGACATAGCCTGAACCCTGAACCCAACGAATTAATGGGTTCTCCCAAATGGAAAAAAATATTTGAATTATACACAGCACACTGCAATAGTTCGGTAACCCGACGGTGGCCGCGAGGTGATCTGAGGATTGCCCGCGAATATATATCATAAATATATCCTATCCTATGCCATAACTCAAACACGGCAAATGGTTACGTGCTTTAAACTAATTTCTTAATAACTGGAAATTAAAACGGAAATCCTCAACCTATCTAGAGGTATAAAGGAGATCAATATTTCCGGGTCCGCGACGCGCACTCTTTCGATCTCACTATACCTAAAGGAACCCATAAGTGATCATTTATTTAAATCAACTGATAACAGAAGTTTAGGTTACGAAAGTTTTAAATTAAATATTAAAGTCGTTCCTATTCAGAAGATTGGGGGGTTTCCCTAGTTTAAAGCAATATAAAAAAACTATGTTTTACATTGTCTTTATGTCCACTGGTGAAGTCGGAATTATACATAGGTCTAAGACACATGCGCCTCGCATACCCTCTCCAGTGGCGTGAGTTACAGTGGTGATTTTAATTTTTAACATTTATATATAACGAAAGACACTAACCGCCCAGTTTGTCCATGTCTGAGTTGTACCGGGAATTGACGCCAAGATGCAATCCACTGGATCGACATTGATAGAAGAATCGGCGAGTATGTAAATATCTGTCCCGCAATCAATTGTTGCATTGCAAGTCCGACTGTCTGCATTAAGCTCACTTAAACACGGACATCCGCATGTCCGATCAGCAGTACCGCCGCGGTACAGACACTGGTCGCTACACTGACCATTCCCAGCAGCACACGTCACTGCAATAAAGGTTAGCTTAAAATGTATATTAAAGAGCACGAGACAATTTTTTCAAAGGTGTTGTATCGCATATCGCTCATGTAAAGTTGTCGGAAATATCACATTGCGTATGGTTTGGTTATTTGAATCGAAGTGCGTAAGAAGATATGCTTTATCAACGGACATAGTAAGAATTTCATGTACGTAGTGGTGCTGACGTAGCTGTTTTTTTCGGGTGCAATTGATTCAATCATCCACGGGCATCGCAAAACATTAAACAGTCAAGTATCAACAAACAGTCAAGTTACCGAAGTTTTTTTTTTTACGGATGGTTAAATTAATTACATCGTTACTATTACAATACGTCAACGGGCATAGGAAAAAATGTAGCGGAATGATTAACACGACCAATTCATATACAGATTTCTTAATAAAACGGACTTAGTTAAATGTCTATCAATGCTACGAAAGTTAGCCCGCGAAAATATATCTATAGAGAGTAAGAGAGAACAATATGTGGGTTGGTACGACCGATTCATATAACGTTATACGACATGTAATTTAAACACGGCCTTGGTAGTGACAAGCCATCACTGGTCAAAACTCGGACCGGTGCAAAGGATAGCAATAATGGTATCTAGATATTTATACGTTTGTCGCCATTTTTATACAGAACCAGCGGTACGAACGAAAGATTACTCTTTCACAGCATTACTATACCTTGTGCAGTAGTAATACCGTATTCGGCAATACTAAATAAGAAAAGAAACCAAAACAAACATGGTAGCTTTCCTCTCATCTTCAGTCTCGGTTATAAAACCTATCTTCAGATGACCTGTATTGGGTGGCTTGAATTACACTAGGTTTACATATAGCCTACCCTGTGCGAAAATTTGAAAGTAGCAATGTGGGTTGTTTCGTGGATGGGAAATTCCACGGAAAATGCCCGGTTATGAGCAGGTAATCGTCCGATTAACTCATGCCCAACACCATGTTACCAGAGCTATTGCAGTGCGTGCGTTATACATTTTTTTTCGTTCTGGTTTAACTCAATAATCTATTGAGTTTATGCAACGTCACATGTGTGCTTTTCCAAATACACTAACGATTAGTCAGCGGCTAATTTTAAAGTCAGAACTTTTTGTCTAGAGATCGACAAACTAACGCGCCGATTATACTCTGGAAATAGCGTTAGATATTCGAATATATTATCAGTAGGAGAATAGCAGTTTTCACTATACAAAAAGCATTCATTCGTCAAAATAAAATAGTTTCATTATAACAATGAAAACATGTTATGCTACATAAAATATTCTAATACGATGTTAGCTAAGCTAGTATATACCCTGTCCTGTTTGTTATTGTTTTATAGACGTTAAACTCAACTATGAACGTACTTTCTGAGTTTATACACGGTATATACAGGAAATGCAATTTAGAGCAAAAATCGGTTTCGTTTTTTTACTGTGTTTGCCAAGTAACTCCTATCGTGCTGCTTTTACGCAAAACAACACATTTCGGCGTATCTTATCTGCAATAACCTTGCTGACTTGTCTAATCTTACACGAAACATCCCTACAAGCTTCTTGCCGCTATAGCTACATCGTCGTCGATAGGTGAATCATGCAGGAAACAGCGTTAGTACGAAACAATAGTGCGGCGCAGCGATTTCCGTCTCTTATGTGGCACACACGAGCTACATCGGTTTTATTATTGAAAATGTAATGTACAGTGTATGCACTGTATAGGTATTTATTTATACGAAGGACTCTACATCTACACAACCCTTCCTAAACTAATTACATTGGATTTATATATATTAATTTAAGCTTAATAAGCATTACACCTGTCAACCTGCCAAACTGCATTTCCTAAATCGTTTTATATGCCATTTATAGTTTTATATGCGTAAACCGACCTTGATAAGCACATCAATTTTATATATACGCTTAATTACAAAAGATACTCTCTGTTTTAAGTTAAATGTGGTCTGCTGCACAGCACACAGGTCATTCTGGTGTTCTAATTTTATCTATTTAGAATACGTTTCTGTCAAGTAAAGAGTTGTGGTTTCGTTTCGTAGCGTGCCAAATAATGAACAAACATTACACCGATGCAAAAAATCGAGTTCGGTTCATAACATTCTGCGTTGTGTGTCAGAACGTTTAGTCGTACTCAAAACCACTGTACGGGGCTATACTAAACACTATTTTCCGTGGCTTTACCTGCATTTAATGTGGCAGCCCAGGGGATTTCTTTGGGTTTGACGGCGTCCCGCTTATTTTTTATAAAATGTTTTAATTTTAGTTTTCCATGACTTGCTAAAAGAACTATAGGTGTAGTACCATTTTTAGTATTATTTCCATTGCTATTTGCTATATTGAAGTGCATGTTCTTTTAAGTATTGATTTTTTTCAAAGATCGAAAAGCAAATAAACTAAACAAAACACAAAGCAGCCCATACAACTAATACGACGCTAGGACTCATGGTCTTTGGAATACAAAATATATTGATCACTTATGCCATTATTATGTTATTTTTTTTACAATGCCGAGTTTGGACTGGTTAGTAGGTCCGTTCTAAAATTACAAGCTGCGTAAATGAATCTCCCGTGTTATAAGCATTCGGCAGCAGAACCGTTCGTTGGAGTTGCTCTGACGGGAACCTGTGTTGATGAAAGGTTATCGCGACCAACTAATTGATGGTCAGCATGCATTACAAATAAAGAAGAATATGCGACTGGTAATAATAAATAAAAAAATTGGCCAACGGGGATAACGAATGACGATTCCGGGCACCGGAATAATTTAATCATGATCGGAAATGAAATAGGATTTTTATATAAATGGGTTCGAGGTATTACTTAGTTTATTTGTTTTTTTATTACTTAGACAAGTACAGTGGCAATGAAATGATGAAATTTGTAAAGAAAGCGTTAATTAACATTTGTTTACTGTTCGCGAAAAAAAGTAAATAAAAGGGTAAAAATTGTAATTATTAATAAAATATATAGGGGACACCCGGATTTGAACCAGGGACCTCTCGATCTGCAGTCGAATGCTCTACCACTGAGCTATATCCCCCTCATGATAGTAAATGTTAAAGTGGCGGTTGAGTCAGAAGGCAGCTATATAAGTACCTGTAATTGCTCACGAAGTATTTGTTTATCGGATAGCTTTTACGTATATTTACGGGTCTACAACGCTGTCTAAAATACAATGCAAAACCACTCTTCGTAGCACACTAAAAATATAACATTAAAATTTAAAATCCATCTTTAACTTTCTTTTTAATATACATACGACATACCATGTTTAAATTCACCTAGGAGCCCTGTTTCCGGCGTTACTACCATTTGTTCAATAGCTAATATAAAAGCTTAATTCTTAAGTTTCGTTAGCATTACATGGCTAACACTCTAGGTTTGCGTTGCGGTAATTTTTGTACTTTCAAATATACAAATATTTTGGTTATAAGCAACAGGAAAAATTAAAATCATGCGAGCAAACAAATCCGAGCCTCGCCAGCTCGGTGGTCGGAGCGTCGGGTAACACCAACGTCGTGGGCTGGATTTTCACCCAGTGCAGTTTTTTAGGCCTTACTGTCTTGGCCTTTTTACACATTTTTTAATATACTAAACCAATGAAACTATAGTAAAAATACTTTTACTATTGTCGGTTATAGGATTATTTTTAGTTTAATTTCGAGCACACATTGTTTTTTATTGCACAGCTTAAAACCGCAGCATTAGGCAATATAAAACTAGTATATTTGATGCCACCACGATAATACTACCTGTATACCTATACACTATTAGAATTTCACAACCTATATAAAGCACAAGACGAAATCCCCGGAGAAACGTTACACCAAGTGTAATGCAATTCCTTAGCGTTTAGCAGACTACGATATTCTCAATGTTTGTTAAGTTATATTTATTTGCAAATTTAAATATTTCCCCTGAAAAATTAAATATATCCCGTTTGGTACCAATTGTTAGTTTTGCACTTAAGCATAAAGACTTAAAGTTTGGAATTATAACAAGTTACATTGAGAA
>CH002150.1:92829-103214 GCA_000149265.1 Ciona savignyi | reverse complement strand
ATGTTACATTTAGAAATCAAACACTCTGAATAGACATGAGTTCGCGAGTATCACCCAAAGGCAAACCTAACCGCCTCGCCCGATCAGTTACAAAACCGCAAAACAGTTAACTCGACTAGACAGCGTTTTGTTTGCTGTATTAGGTAAAGTTTAACTGAAGATCAATGCTGCAGTTTGAAGCATAGGGAAAATATTTGTCAGGTAGTTTCCTATAATAGGCAAAGATTTGTAAAGTACTTTGATTTGATACAGAGATAATTTATCATAATATGTAGCTAGAAATATCTTGGGCATAAAAAATATTAATTTTCAGACTGCAAAAATTAATAAAGTAAACCTTCCAAACGCCTTTACCAATAAAAAAAATCTTAGTGCTGCTATTAAAGCATTTTATTAAAAAGTACTTTGCAGGGCAATATCTTTGAACAAGCTGATGTTATGTTAGCCCCATTTGTTTTTCAATGGGTAGCAAAATCTTTATGCAGCCAATACTTTATTACTTTGTTTGTCGTCCTTGTCACTGTCGGATTTTATTGGTGGAAACGACCAAGCGGGTTCCCTCCCGGTCCGAGAGGAATCCCATTTCTTGGCGTCATTTCGTTTATGGGTAAATATCCTGAGAGGACCATTAAGAAATGGAGTTTAGAAAAATATGGCACAATAATGTGTGCGAGGATGGGTTCAGCAGATTGTATATTCTTGAACACTGCAGAGGTTATTAAAAAGGTAACGTTGCTTACAAAGCCATAATTTAAAACCAATAATAGCGATAAGAACAACATTTTACTTGTATGCTTAGACTTCGAATTTTCTATATTTAAGATTTGCAAACATTATTATAATGTATACTTTACCAACTCTCTTTTCATACGAACGGTTTTTGTATCATAGGGAAAAGTTTTATCACTGTATATACAATTGAGAAATCTTCTGTATCATGTTGTTTATGATTCTGACGTTTTCAGTTCGGCGATTTTGATCTGTCGATTTTACGTGTGTCAACCAACTTGGTTTTCTCACAGGTATAAACATGAACATCCTACCACAATTAGATGTAGTAAGACCCATCAATCAACTCCGTTAAGGCAAAATTAACCAATTAACCGAACGAAATTAACCAATGCCAAGGAGACTGTCGTCACGCCAGCGCATGGTTTCGATACCACAAATTTTCGGCAGTCGCCTATCCACCGAGACGACCTATGTTATGGCCATAGGTTCGCAATTTGTTGTTCTCCAACTAAACGAACGTTTTTATCATATTTAACAAATGCAATAAATCCGTTAACCAGACAATAATCCCAAGCAAATCTAACCCCTGTTGTGGCATAACGGGATTTAGTTTTCCCTTATACGAGAATGAATGACCAATATACACCATGTTACACCCCCCTAAAATAGAAAAAAAAGGTTGTGGACATAAGTATAATTGCCTTCGTTACGTTTAAAGAAGTCGAAAGTGACTAGGTTAATAAAGTAATCTAGTCACAGGGGTTAAGTTTTAAAATCACAATAGTCTACAAATTACACCAGTTTATATATGGTAATGTGGGGACAAAAATATTTCTATGCAGGCATTTACAGGGCTCGGAAACCATGTAAGTGGACGACCAGCACATACTATATTTAAACAAGTTACTGGAGAAAGAGGTATTGGATTGAAACAATATGGCGAAGATTATAAAATAATGAGGAATTTTATAATGCGAGCAGTTTATAGGTTCGTGAATAACTATATTTTTATCCTACGTGGAAGTAAGACACCCTTAATATTACATCGTTCAATTAAAAACTGCGGTTTAATAAAAAAACCGCACAAATTTAGTAATTATTATGCAGTAAGTCAACATCTTTTTACATCATTAGAGAACATATCTATGTGATTAAATAATTAAATACCAATATTTTTTTTAGCCTACTTATTTTTGCATTAATCATTTCAATTTTATCTAATTTTATACAATCCGTAACAACAACTTTTCCCGTTTTATCAGTATTCCCGGCCCGTTGGTCTAATGGTTAAGTGCGTCGCCTTTCAATCGAAAGGTTGCAGGTGCGAAGCTGGGCGCTAGCTAGTCGATTGTGTCCTTGGGCAAGACACTTTACGGACATTGCCTAAACCCAGCGGATTAATGGGTTCTACCAAATTGAAGGAACGTGTCTATCATATGCAACAAACTGCAGTATCTCCGGTAACCCGACGATGGGCGCGAGGTGATCTGACGATTGCCCGTGTGATAACCCCCTTGGTTTTCCCATTCACGAGGATAAAGGTGAATATTTTTCTTCTTATTCTTCTTCTATTCGACGATACTGAATATTCATCCGTTGAAACTCAATATTAAATTATCCGTTAAACCCTATGATAAGATTGTATAGAATTTAATTTTATCTAAATTTATACAAAATTCCTGGAAGCTTTTATTTATACGCAAATAGAGACGCAGATTTGCGTTACTCCACAAGAATAACATGCAGAATCTATTGCTTTAAATTAATATTTTTGTTCGATTCAGTGCATGAACGCTTGTCACACAAATTTCTAGAAAGCATGGAAAAAACTGATACTTCGCTTGCACAAAATTCCTTGGATTCAGTCTGTTTTTATAATGACCAGTTTGTCCAGTGTGTCATGTACAGATTTTTTAAAAGCGTATTTATTTGCGAATTATACTTTTTATAGCTTACTGGCACATCGAAGTAACAAGCAAACACAGCGAACACTTGGCCGTAGCCTATTTGTTTTAGTTATTTGCCCTTGTCTTCTATTAAAACTTTGCGAGTAAAAATCCAATGATTTTGTTTCTATTTCAGTCATGAACCAGGAATCCAATCTTTGGAAGAAAGAATTAGAGAAGAAGCTTCTATATTTGCGGATTACTTGAAAAACAATACAAGCAAGCCGATTGATTTTAAGGTAAACTATAGCATAAAGCCTGCATGATGTAAGATCATATAGCTTTGCAGTAATCATCTGTTGAAGAAGGTGTGATATGTTACTTTATGTTATCGCAGCCTATAAATCATGGGTTAACTCGGTAAGTGGGTTAATGGTCACCAGACATGAGAAATGCTGTAAAGTCGAAACCAGCCTCTAGGTAAAAGTTTGTGTCCATCCCAATAATTTCTCATTCTTCATTGTAGACTATGCTAATTGAAAAAAAATTAAGTAGCGCAATGTCGTTAATCATATTAGTGCGACAAAAACAACAACAAAGGTTTTTTTCGTTAGTGGTAATTTTTGGTTAAGAGCTTACGTTTAGAATATTGACTAGAAGCCGGAAATTGCAAAAATTCAGTCCGTTGTTAGGAGCAATATATAGATAAATATAACAAACAGATATTAAATCTGCCATATAGGAAGTTTTGTTTAAGCGTTACTGCAAATGTAATACTTATCTAAATTATAAAATAAAATAGATAAGAATTCTAAATACTTCCCCCGTTAAAAGGATACTAATTAAATTACAAAAAAATACAACACGTTCGTTTAATTATATTATAAAAATGTTCCTCGGTTCCACCAGGAAATAAAATACAAAAGTATTATGTTTGTTTATATATTGTATTGTTGATTTTCTTGTTTAACAAATTAGATATACTATAATAACATGGACATCCATCAGTATGTGGTTTTAGAAACAAATCATTAAACTAATATATATTTCAGTTGTATCTATACGTTTTAACATCAAACATCATCAGTCGGGTTGTTCTCGGTCGTCGTTTTGACTATGATGATTCAGAATATCGTGAACTTCTTTGGAATTTGCAGAAAGTGTAAGATAAATTACTTAGTTATGTTACTATAGCACCAAACTAACAGTTAGTCTTCCG
Source organism: Ciona savignyi (assembly GCA_000149265.1). Taxonomy (NCBI): domain Eukaryota; kingdom Metazoa; phylum Chordata; class Ascidiacea; order Phlebobranchia; family Cionidae; genus Ciona; species Ciona savignyi. The sequence continues at coordinate 99,377 of CH002150.1, read as the reverse complement.
GTATTTGTGGAACATTAAAATAAACATCATGATTAAATTGCTGTAAAAGTTATATATCTAGTACGAACCTGTAGTGCGAAAGCAACAGTTTTGGTAAATTAACCAACCTGTTGTGGGAATACAGTACTACAACATTTTAAAATAACATTATATCGAAACAGTTTTTTACATGTTGGTTTTTTCCGCAAGCTAGCGAAACAAACCACTTTTGTATTTGAAACTGATTAACTTTGTATAACGAAGTACGGTCGTTGGGCCAAATGATTAACGCGATCGATACATTTACTGACTACAATACAAAAACGGTCCGAGTAACGTTCCCATCATAGTTTAGAACTTTGTATAACGAACAGTTTAGGCGAATCATCAGATGCGCCGCTGAATCTGCTCATTGATTTACATCCAACCCTTAAATATCTTCCTTGGTTTCGTCATGCTAACAATACGATGATAACGAGAATGAAAATGGCATTAGGTAAGCTGTGTCGCATAAACAACCAATTGTCACCACAATTTTAACTTTTTTAATTTACAGATTTTGCAAAGAAAATCATTGAAGATCATGAGGAAATATTTGATAAGAATTTTCTTCAAGATTTGATTGACAAATTTATATTCGAACAACAGAATGGATCTGATAAAATTAAAACTCTGTTTACTGTTAGTCCAAATTCGAAATAACTTTTTTAATAGGCGAATCTTGGATATTGTTTATATCTTTTAACCCTGAACATAGCTCCATAGTAACATCAGAAACGTTTGTTTATACTAAGATCTACACATGGTCGTCTTGTGTAGAAGTGTTATATATGTAAAACTATTTTCTTTATTTTTCAGATATTGTAATATTACCAGAAGAATAAAAATATGCTTTAGATATTTGAATAGTTATAGTTGGAAATATGTTATTTTTTAACTATTTTATATATAATTACGCTTTTCCTTTAGAAGCATTTTTTTATAAATTTTGAATTTGTGCGAATTCAGGTTAAACCAGGTCGAAAAACAATAATTACTTATTGACAAATTATTATACATGTATAGTATTTATTCTTCTATTTACACGCAGAAAGAGGAATTGGTGGTCATAATACGTGATCTGGTTTCTGCTGGTTCTGAAACCACCAGTAACACCATTGCTTGGATATTAATAGCGCTCATGCATAATCAAGACCATTTAAGAAAGGTTGTAAAGGAAATTGATCAAGTTATGGGTAAATATAAACTACTGCATTTTGACATTTTAACAATACTATTATGACATTTTGACAAAACCAAACAACTTGTTTAGATATTTTCCATGCATTTTAAACTTTCCGTGATAAAATTCGATATCGATTTCAGTTTTCTTTTAACAGAAAACTAAAATAAAAGATCGCAATAAATAGAAACACTTTTCGTATTTAATGTTCAGAAGAATTTTAAAAAATATCGGATTAGACTTGTTTGAAAAAAATAAAACTCATTAATTAGCGCTTAACATTCAAAATAACTAATCCAAGTCGTTTTTTTGCCGAATATAAAACTTCAGCGCCAGACAAACATTACAGAAATCGAAGTCTCAGAAAGTGTGGTCGAGTGATTAAAACGATTTCTTTTGACGATGCAAAACTAAATTTGCTTAACTTAATTATTTTCAGGAACAAAAGAACCAAACAGTCGCCATAAAATAAAAATGCCCTTTACTTGTGCTGTGATCCAAGAAACGATGCGTTATCGAACTGTTACTCCGTACGGGATTCAACATTGCGTAACGTCAACTGTGGAGTTGGGCGGTTACATTATACCAAAAGGAACTTTGGTAAACAAGTTATTAGAAATATTTAATATTTTGATCTTCTGTTAAAAATGATATAGAAAAAACGGGTTGTTTTACGCTTATTTGGAAGTACTGGGGTCAAGGTTATACAGTATACCTGGTATAGAAACTAAACGCCGAACATTTTTTATTAAAAGGTTTATTCCAACATATGGGGAGCACACAACGATCCAGTGGTTTGGCCCAATCCATCCAAATTTGATCCATACAGACACATCGATAAAGCTGGAAACTTTATCTCTTCCAACAACGTCATGCCGTTTTCAGTTGGAAACCGTAATTGTATAGGAGAGCAATTGGCAAAACAGGAGATTTTTATATTTATAACAAAAATCCTGCAGAAATTTGAGCTTTCAGTTCCCCCAGGCGAACCCTTGCCTTCTTTGGAAGGGGTGAATTGTTTGCAATTTATTCCTTTGAGTTGTGAATTATTGTTGACTGAGCGTTGAAATAATTGGTGTTATACAGACAGTTTACGTTAAATTGTGGTAGATTCCTTTGTTTGTCGCAAAAGTTAATATTATTTATACGATTAAAAATAACTTAATTTAATTTGTTTTATACATGATGAATGCTAATTTGTATGTAATCTATATTTGGGGGCAAATGCATAACCAAATCATGCAACCTTCACTTTGTTTTTCGCCATAAATATAGATGTGTAGCAATTAAAATAATTCTTATATGCAAATGTAAAAAATTAAGCAAGCTTACTTATTTAACCCTGTTCTTACCCTTTGCCATTTTCAGGTAGTTGTTTGTAACCAAATCATGACATTGGTTTATAAAATCAATACATCGGATAGTGAAGCTATTGTTGTTTGTTTATTTAGTTTTAGTGGTTGGTCCGCATACGTTAGGATTAGGTTTTAATGAGTATATAAGCGATAGAAGAGAAATTTTCTCGCGAAAGCGCAGGACCTAGTATAGAATATTTCATGTGTATCCCCTCGCGCCCACCGTCAGGTTATCGAAGCTATTGCAGTTTGTTGTGTGTGTTAAACACGTTCCCTCCATTTGGTAGAACCCATTAATACGCTGGATTTAGGTAATATCCGGTAAGTACCTTGCCCAAGGACACAACCGAATTGCTAGCGATCAGTTTCGCACCTGCAACCTTTCGATTGAAAGGCGTTGCACTAAACCGTAAGACTAACTGGTCGGATAAATTCAAGTTTACCATTAAAATATTCTTTTAATTGTATTCACCCACTTTGACAGTATTATAATCACGCGGTTTTATTGATCTTTAATGAATTTTCTGGAAACTGACGTAGTTGCACAATAAATATGACACCTGTCAACCTGTCCAACTGCATTACCCAAACCAGATCATTTATAATTTTATATGCGTAACCCAACCTAATAATTACACAATTCTATATACACGCCTAATCACAAGAAACACTCCCAGTTTTAAGTTAAATGTAGCACACAGGTAATTCTGATGTTCTAATTTTATCTATTTAGAATACGTTTCTGCCAAGTAAAGAGTTGTGGTTTCGTTTGAAGCGTGCCAAATAATGAACAAACACTACACCGATGCAAAAAATTCGAGTTCGGTGCATGACATTCTGCGTTGTGTGTCCAAATGGTTAGTTGTACTCAAAACCACTGTACGAGTCTATACTAAGCACTATTTTCGGTGGCTTCACTTGCATTTAATGTATTACCCCCCCAGGGAATTTCTATGGGGTTGACGACGTCCCGCTTATTTCCTTAAAGTGTTTTAATTTTAGTTTTCTATGACTTGCAAGAAGGACTATTGTTTTATAGGTGTAGAACCATTTTAAGTATTTTTATTTGCTATATTAAAGTACATATTCTTTTAAGTATTGATTTTTTTTCAAAGATCAAAAAGCAAATAAACTAAACAAAACATACAGAATCCTATAGAACTAATACGAGGCTGGGAATCCTGGTCTTTGGATTACATAATATATCGGTCCCTTACCTTTTTTATGTTATTTTTTACAGTACTGAGTTTGGACTGGTTAGTAGGTTCGTTTTAATATTACAAGCTGTGTATATGAATATCACGCATAATAAGCATTCGTCAGCAGAACCGTTCATTGGAGTTGTTTCGACGGGACCCTGTGTTGTCGAAAGGTTAACGCGCCTGGTAATAATAAATAAAATTTGGCCAACGGGGATAATGAATGACGTTTCCGGACACCGGAATACTTTGATCATGATCGAAAATAGGATTTTTTAATATAAATGGGTTCTAAGTATTTTTCAGTGTATTCGTTTTATATTTCTTACACAATAAATTGTATTTAACTAATATCGTTAGCCTACAGGAAACAAGACATGAGTACAGTGCCAATAAAAGTAAGACAGTTGTCACGAAAGCTTTAATTAGCATTTTTTTACTGTTTGCGAAAAAAGGTAAATGAAGGGGTTAAAAGTGTAACTATTTGTATAAAGAATAGGGGACACCCGGATTTGAACCAGGGACCTCTCGATCTGCAGTCGAATGCTCTACCACTGAGCTATATCCCCCTCATGATATATAACGTTAAAGTGGCGGTTGAGTCAGAAGGCAGCTATATAAGTACCTGTAATTACTCACGAAGTATTTGTTTATCGGTTAGCTTTTACGTATTGCGGGTCTACAACAGTGTCTAAAATACTATGCAAAAACACTCTCCTTAACACACTAAAAATATTTAATTGAAATTTAAAATCCATCTTTAACTTTCGTTTTAATATACATACGACATGTCATGTTTACATGTTTACATGTTTAGGTTTACGGGAATCTGCGTACTTTGAAATATACAGATGTTTTGGTTAAAAGAAACAGAAAAGAATAATTAAAATCAGGCGAGCAAACAAATTCGAGCCTCGCCAGCTCGGTGGTCGGAGCGTCGAGTAACACCAACGTCGTGGGCTGGATTTTCGCCCAGTGCGGTGTTTCATGCCTTACTATCTTGGCCTTTTATAATTTGATATATATTGAACTAATAAAACTTTAAAAAAGCGTTTAGTATTGTCGGTTTCAGGTTGATACTTAATTTAATTTCAAGCAACTTTTTTAATGAAGAGCTCAAAACCGCAGTTGGACAGTATAAAACTTTAATACTTCTTGCATTATATTATATTGTTTTGGTCTTATTTTAATTTTGTTTTCTTAATATTGTTATTTCACTTGTGTTTGGCGGCTAAAATCTTTACAGGAAAACAAGACATGACTACATTTGCCATAAAAGAAGAACATATGTGTACTGTGCTGCGAAAAAAATAAAGTAAACAAATGGGTTAAAAATGTAAGTATCAGGTAAAGAATTTTTGAAAATGTAAGTATCAGGTAAAGAAATTAAAGATTAGATTGAAATTTTGTGTTTATATAAATGGACTACCAGTAACTTAGCACGATGCCCAATATAACGTACGGATGTTTAACTAGGTAGTTAGATCGTTGACTGTCAGTCGAAATGGTGTGGGTCCAAAACCGGTGGCTAGTCGGTTTTGTTTTATGGGCAAGGCATTTAGCGTACATCAGCCTAACCCATGTTGTTACGGTCACGAGTCTTTCCTTTTTGTTTTATTTTGCTCTCTAGTTTACGTTGTCGTCACATCCTGTTTTAGTGCGTGTTGCGTGGAATTGTTGAGACCTTAGGTCATTTCATTTTTAACTAGGAACCAAGTGGTAGTCTAATTGAAACCATACTATTGTTAAAAGAGTTTTTTCTGTAGTGCACGGAAAATTAATATATATTTTGGCCGGAAATTTCAGGTATGTGTGATTTAATTATATTTTTTTTTTCACTGACGTACCTTTTGTTAATCATTTTATTATTTTGTTTTTAGTTACCGCAATACAAGGAAAACTATATCTTGCGCGTATCTGATCATAAAAGGCCAGGCTAGTACTTGGGTTAAGTACGGCCGCAACACATATAATTAATGGGTTTTACCCAAATTGAAGGAATGTCTCAATCATTTTTAACAATAATTAAGATAATCCGGCGAGCACAAGGTAATCTGATAATCACCCATGTGAAAACATGGTTCAGATAACGCTCGCGCGTGGTTAAGATACACTCTTCCCCCCTTAATTACGAACTATTATTATAAAATAATATTAAACCCTTAAGTAGTGTAAGGTTGTTTACATATTCTACTGTCCACAATCAACTTGTCAGTGCTCTTTATTCGGTTACAATAGAACAATCGGTACTCTTTCGTGATATAAGGCTTTGTGGGCTCTTATATCCAATTGTGTAGACTCGTACAGCAGCTTATATTTTTGGATAATAGTGGTATATTACTCTTATTTTGTCTATTGTTAAACCGTATAGTAGTGTACTGAGATATCAAATAACTTATAGTGGTGATTGACTAATTTTAGTCACTGTGTATTAAGTTCTTTGTTATTCTCGCCGTCTGCATTGGGCCAGGAAAAGGTAAACATGGCTATCTGTGGGTGGTCGCCTTTAAATGTTCCGGTAAAAACTCAATCTACGGCTTAACGTATTGGCCCGAAAATACTGCGAATAACTTTTATATATTTTCCGGTCGATTTTGTTCAAAAATATAAAATTTTGATTTACAAATACGGAAATTTGATTAAAAAATCCCAAATTGCAATTACAAAATATGCAATTTTGATTAAAAAAATTCAAATTTTACTTTGCCAAAATATCGTACTGAAAACGCGTCCGACATCGGGCCTGTCGAGGATACGTTGCTTGCCGATATCTCGAAGGTATTTCTTACTAAT
>CH002150.1:81304-92729 GCA_000149265.1 Ciona savignyi | reverse complement strand
TTTATGATTGATAGAACCAGTGGTGCATAGTATTAGTGTAATAAACCGGGAGTTGAATTATTGCGCCGCATTTCAACCGGAAGATTGCAGATACGAAACTGGTCGCTAGCTAGTCGGTTGTGTCCTTAGGCAAGGCAATGATCAGACAAGTCCATAACCCAGCGGATTAATGGGTTCTACCAAATTGAAGAACCGTGTCTATCCTACACAACACACTGCAGTAGCTCCGGTAATCCGACGGTGGGCGCGAGGTGATCTGACGATTGCCTGTGTGTTAATCCCCTTGGTTTTCCCATTTAGGTTAGTCTGACGGTTTAGTGCGACGCTTTTCAATCGAAAGGTTAAAGTTTCGAAACTGGTCGCTAGCTAGTCGGTTGTGTCCTTATGAGCAAGGTACTAAACGGAATTTGCCTAAACCCAGCGTTATAAAGGGTTCTACCAAATTGAAGAGGCGCTTCTATCACACACAACACACTGCAATTGCTCCGGTAACCCGACGGTGGGCGCGCCGTAATCTTTCGAGTGCCCGTTTGTTAAATCCCTTGTTTTTACACTCACGGGGATAAACGTAAAATATTCTATCCTATCCTGGGTCTTACTTTCGCGAAAAAATCTCTCTTCTGTCCCCTATATACACATTAAAACCTTATCTTAAAGTAAGCGGACCATTACTTAAATAAACAAACAATAGCTTCACTATCCGATATATTGTTTTTATAAAGCAATGCAATGGTTTGGTTACAAACAACTGTAGGCCAATGGCATAAGTAAGTACAGGGTTAAATAAGTTAGCTTGCTTAATTCTTAACATTTGCATATAAGAATTATTTTAATTGTTACACATATACATTCATGGCGAAAAACAAAGTGAAGGTTGTATGATCTGGTTATGGTTTTACGCAAAAGTAAATATTAGATATAAATTAACATTCATCAGTTATAAAATAATTTGAATTAGCCTAAGTTATTTTTAATCGTTTAATATCAACTTTTGTGACAAGCTGTCTCTATAACACCAATTATTTCAACGTTCAGTCAGCATTAACTCACAACTCAAAGAAATAAATTGCAAACAATTCACCCCTTCCAAAGACGGCAAGGGTTTGCCTGGGGGAACTGTAAGCTCAAATTTCTGCAGGATTTTTGTTACAAATATAAAAATCTCCTGCTTTGCCAATTGCTCTCCTATACAATTTCGGTTTCCAACTGAAAACGGTATTACGTTGTTGGAAGGTATAAAGTTTCCAGCTTTATCTATGTGCCTGTACGGATCAAACTTGGATGGATTGGGCCAAACCACTGGATCGTTGTGTGCTCCCCATATGTTGGAATAAACCTTTTAATAAAACATGTTCGACGTTTAGTTTTTATACCACGCACATTGTATAAACTGGACCCTATAGTACTTCCCAATAAGCGTAAAACAACCCATATTTTCTATATCACTTTTAACAGAAGATCAAAATATTAAATATTTCTAATAACTTATTTACCAAAGTTCCTTTTGGTATAATGTAACCGCCTAACTCCACAGTTGACGTTACGCAATGTTGAATCCCGTACGGAGTAATCGTCCGATAACGCATCGTTTCTTGGATCACAGCACAGGTAAAGGGCATTTTTACTTTATGACGACTGTTTGGTTCTTTGGTTCCTGAAAATAATTTATTTAAACAAGTTTAATTTCACGTTGTCACAAGAAAGCGTTTTAACCACTCGACGACACATCCCGAGACTTCACAACGACTTGCATTAACGTATTTTGTATGTTAAGCGCTAATTAATGATTTTTATTTATTCATACAAGACTGATCAAATGAGGAAATTCTTCGGAACAATAAAAACTAAAAAATGAAGTGTATTTTTAGTTATTGCGATCTTTTATTTATTTCTGCTAACAGAAAACTGTACTCGATATTTAATTTCATCATAAAAAGTGCTTGTTTATGCATGGAAAATATTAAAGCAAGTTTTTTTGGTTTCGTCAAAATGGCAGGATAGTATTGTTAAATTGTCAGGATATACTAGTTTATATTTACCCATAACTTGATCAATTTCCTTTACAACCTTTCTTAAATGGTCTTGATTATGCATGAGCGCTATTAATAACCACGCAATAGTGTTACTGGTGGTTTCAGAACCAGCAGAAACCAGATCACGTATTATGACCACCAATTCCTCTTTCTGTGTGTAAATAGATGAATGAATTTTATACATGTATAACATGACAATAATATAATTAATTATTTATTTTTCGGCGTGGTTTAACTTGAAATCCCACAAATATGAAGTTTAGAAAATAAAGGCTTTTAAATGAAAAGCGTACTTATAAATCAAATAAAAATACCATATTTTCAATTATAAGTATTAAAATATCTAAAATATAATTTTATTATTCTTTTAATATTACAATATCTAAAAAATAAATAAAGCAGTTTTACATATATACCGCTTCCACGAAAGACGACTATGTATATATCTTATACTCAAACATTCCTGCTGTTACTATAAAGCTATGTTTAGGGTTAAAGATATAAACAATATCCAAGATTCGCTTATTAAAAGAGTTATTTCGAATTTGAACTAACAGTGAAAAGTGTTTTAATTTCATCAGATCCATTCTGTTGTTCGAATATAAATTTGTCAATCAAATCTTGAAGAAAGTTTGTATCAAATATTTCTTCATGGTCTTCAATGATTTTCTTCGCAAAATCTGTAAATTAAAAATGATAAAATTGTGGTGACAGTTGGTTGTTTATGCGACACAACTTACCTAATGCACCTTTCATTCTCGTGACCATCGTATTGTTAGCATGACGAAACCAAGGAAGATATTTAAGGCTTGGATGTAAATCAATGAGTAGATTCAGCGGCGCATCTGATGATTCGCCTAAACTGTTCGTTATACAAAGTTTTAACCGACTCATGTTTCGAAACTATGAAGGGAACGTTACTCGGACCGTTTTTGTATTGTAGTCGGTATATGTATCGGTCGCGTAAACCATTTGGCCACACGACAGTACTTCGATATACAAAGTTAATCAGTCTCAAATAATAAAGTGGGTTGTTTCGCTAGCTTGCGGAAAAATACCCACATGTAAAAAAACTTTCTCTAGGTTTCTCTAGGAAGCTATTTGAAAACGTTGTAGTATTTCTACAACAGGTTGATTTAATTTACCAAAAGTGTTGCTCCCGCATAACAGGTTCGTACTAGATGTATAAATTTTACAGCACTATAATCATGATCTTTATATTAATATTCCATGAATACCAGAAGACTAACTGTTAGTTTGGTGCTATTGTAACATAACTAATTTATCTTACACTTTCTGCAAATTCAACAGAAGCTCACGATATTCTGAATCATCATAGTCAAAACGCCGACCGAGAACAACCCGACTGATGATGTTTGATGTTAAAACGTATAGATACAACTGAAATATATATTAGTTTAGTGATTTGATTTTTAAAACACAAACTCATGGATGTCCATGTTAATATATATAGTATATATATACTTTATTAAATAAGAAATACAACAACACTAGCTAAACAACCAAAATATTTTTCTATTTTTTGGCGAAAGCAAAGAAAAGTTTTATGATGTAATTTAACAAATTTAATTTTTTTTATTTAATTAGTTTTCTGATTTGTGTATCTTTAAATGGGGAAATTACTTTAAAACCTTTACTTTTCTTAATAATTTAGAGAAGTATTAAAATTGCCGTAACGCCTAAACAAAACTTTCTATATGAACGATTCAATATCTCTTTGTTATATTTATCTGTATCGCACCGAAAAACGGACTGACTTTTTATACTTTTCGGCTTCTGCTCAATCTTCCAAACGTAAGCTGCCAACCAAAATTTGCCACTAACGAACATTACAGATTATTTAGCATCTTAAACTTGAAAATGGAGTCGTGGTTCTGGAAATTTACAATACACAATTTTGTTGTTTTAATTTATATTTAAAATATGTTGCTTTTGTCGCATTTTGTGTTGTTTCTTTTGTCGCAATAATATGATTTACCCATTTACCGAGTTAATCAATGATTTATAGGCTGTGATAACAAAAATTTACATATCACACCATCTTCAACAAATGATTACTGCAAAGCTATATGATCTAACAGCATGTAGGCTTTATGCTATAGTTTACCTTAAAATCAATCGGCTTGCTTGTATTGTTTTTCAAGTAATCCGCAAATAAAGAAGCTTCTTCTTTAATTCTTTCTTCCAAAGATTGCGTTCCTGGTTCATGACTGAAATAGAAACAAAATCATTGGATTTTTACTCGCAAAGTTTCAATAGAAGAAAAGAGCAAACAACTAAAACAAATAGGCTGCGGCCAAGTGTTCGTTGTGTTTGCTTGTTACTTCGATGTGCCAGTAAGTTATAATAAGTCTAATGTACACGAAAGTCCTGTTTTAAAATTCTAGTATATTTGTAGACACACAGAACAAAGTAATAATAAAACTGACAGAAGCTAATGAATTTTGTGCAAGCAAGATATGAATTTTTCTATATACTTTATAGTAGTTCTTTTGACAAACGTAGCAATATAAAATTATAGCCATAAATTCGGCTTGTTATTCATGTGGTTTAACGCCAATCGGGGGCTGTATTTGCAAATAAAAAAGCTCCCCAGAAATATTGTATAAATTTTAATTATTATGGGTTCCATTTGAAAAAATGGGACCCTTATTGTTTTTGTCCGTTTTTTTTCGTTTTTTTTTTCTTTTTTTTTCGTCAAACGCTTGACAGACATGGCTTGTGGCTCCGACATCTACCAGAAGGGATAAAGGAATCACAATGAAACTTTGTCATTTGTTAGATCACATGGTCTAGATAAGCAGAAACCAAAATTTTGGGTAATATAATTAGGGGAATTCCCCTGGAAGGTGAAAAACCAAAACGGTATTTTTTTCAAAAATTTTAGCTTTTTTGGGCATAGCGCATGAACGGTTGCTCCAATTTTGATCAGATTTGGTAAAATAGTAGGGTGTTAGCCACTGCGTTACCAATTAAAAGAAACAAAATATTAATCTAGGAAAATACCCTAAATATGAAGATATGTTTCTAAATCAAGATTGTGACAGGCATGGATTGTGGCTCTAACATCTACCAGAAGGGATAATGAAATCGCAATGAAACTTTATCATTTGTTAAATCACATGGTCTAGATGAGCAGAAACCAAAGTTTTGGATAATATACCTAAGGGAATTCCGCTGGGGGGTGAAAAACCAAAACGGTATTTTTTTTCAAAAATTTTAGCTTTTTTGGGCATAGCGCTTGAACGGCTGCTTCAATTTTAATCAGATTTGGTGGAATGTAAGTAATTAGTCACTTATTTATCACGTAAAGAAAATAAAAAAAATATTTAGGAAAATAACCCCAAAAATAGGTTTTTGTTCTCAAATCAGGATTGTGACAAGCATGCCATTTTACCTCGACATTTACCAAAAGGAGTAATGGAATCGCAAATAAAATTTGACATTTGTTAGTCAACATGGTCTAGATTTGCAGAAATCAAAATTGTGGGTGATAAATTTGGGGAAATTCCCCTGAGACCTTAAAAACCAAAACGGTATTTTTTTCTTAAAAAATAGCTATTTACGGGATAGCGCTTAAACAGATCCTCCAATTTTAATCAGATTTGGTGGAATGTAAGTGATTTAGTCACTGATTTAACACTTAAAACAAATAAAAAAGATTACCTAATAAAACACCCCAAAAATAAGATTTTTTCCTCAAATCATGATAGCAACATATGCATGGTATGGCGCCCCGACATCTACCAAAAAGAGTTATGGAATCGCAATAAAAATTTGACATTTGTAAGAGTACATGGTCTAAATATGCAGAAACTATACTTTTGGGTAATGAATCCAGGGGAATTCACCTGAGACGTTAAAAACCAAAACGTTTTTCTAATAAATTATCTTTTTGGGGCATACCGCTTGAACGGCTGCTCTAATTTTGATCAGAATTGGTGAAATGTTAGACCATTAAACACTCTGAGTCAATTTATTAAAAGAAAGAAAACATTTACTTAGGGTAATTCCCTTAAAAACGAAAATACGATCTTGAATTATGACTGTGACAGATATGCCATAACGCACTGACATATCTAACAAGGAGTCGACAAATCGGAATAAAACTTTAAGAATTGTTACATCACATGACCCACATATGTAAAACAGAAAATTATCTACTAAACCCAGGGGAATTCCCAAAAACCATGAAATCGGGGTATTTTGAACATTTAGCTCTATTTTACCACCACGCTTGAAAAGAAGCTTTAACTTAAAACAGTTGTGGTTAAATGTTCGTATATTTAAGACGTTTATTCTTTTCTCAACTGCACATGGAAAAGAAGTTTGGTCTGATAACTATGGGACCCATGCGTTTATGCTTGCAGAAACAAAGTACATACTCAGTGTATAAAATACAATTTGTGTTTAGGGACACTGTAGCATGAAATATGGCATACGACATGTGTTTTACAAATAGTGGTGGTTAAACACGCTGTTGACACTCTCTAGTTTAATCACATTTTAATTATTTAATCACATTATTATGTTCTCTAACGATTGATGTAAAAAGACGTTGACTTACTGCATGAAAATTACTAATTTTGTAATTAAACGATTTACTATTAAGGGTGTCTTACTTTTATGTAGGATAAATATATAGTTATTCACGAACCTATAAACTGCTCGCATTATAAAATTCCTCATTATTTTATAATCTTCGCCATATTGTTTCAAAGCAATACCCTTTTCTCCAGTAACTTGTTTAAATATTGTATGTGCTGGTCGTCCACTTACATGGTTTCCGAGCCCTGTAAATGCCTGCATAGAAATATACACATTATTTTATCACCGCATTACCATCTCTAAACTGGTGTAATCTGTCGACTATTGTGATTTTATAACTTAACCATTGTGACCAGATTACTTAAATAACAAACTTACTATCGACTTTCTTAAATATAAAAGAGGCAATCATACTTATATAATTAAACAGCCTTTTTTAATTTTAGGAGGTGTAACATGGTGTATATTGATCATTCATCCTTGTATAAGGAAAAACGCAAGTGGCGTTATGCTACGACAGGGGTTGGATTTGCTTGGGATTATTGTCTGGTTTACGAAGGTATTGCATTTGCTTTGTATGATTAAAACGTTCTTTTCGTTATAGAAAATCACATTACGGCCCTATGGCTCGATCGATAAGACCGGTTGTCTCGGTGTACTGTCGAATATCGACTGCCGAAAGATTGTGGCATCGCAACCAGTCGCTCGCAAGACGAAAGTGTCTTGGGCGTTGGGTAATTTCGTCCGTTTAATTGGTTAATTTCGCCGGAGCGGAGTTGATTGATGGGTTCTACTATATTTGGATATGATAGGATGTTCATGTTTATCACTGTAGGAAAACCAAGCGGTTAAATACACGTAAACTCGACAGACCCAATCGCCAAACTGAGAACGTCTGAATCATAAACAACATTGTACAGTAAATTTCTGGAACGTTGTTATAATAATAAAACTTGCCCAAAGATACAAAAAACGTATTTTTATAAGCAATGTTACCTTTTTAATAACCTCTGCCGTGTTCAAGAACACACAATCTGCTGAACCCATCCTGGCACACATTATTGTGCCATATTTTTCTAAACTCCATTTCTTAATGGTCCTCTCAGGATATTTACCCATGAACGGAATTACGCCAAGAAATGGGATTCCTCTCGGACCGGGAGGGAACCCGGGCGGTCGTTTCCACCAATAAAATCCGACAGTGACAAGAACGACAAACAAAGTAATAAAGTATTGGCTGCATACAGATTTTGCTACCCATTGAAACACAAATGTGACTAACATAATAGCAGCTTATTTAGAGATATTGCCCTACAAAGTACTTTTTAATGAAATGCTTTAATACCAGCACTAGGGTTCATTTTATATTGCTAAAAGCGTTTAGAAGGGTTACTAGATTACTTTTGCAGCCTGAAAATTAATATTTTCTATGCCCAAGTTATTTTTAACTGAATTACCTGTCTTAATATTTTGCTGTCTCAATTAGCCTGTACGTATTATGATAAATTAGCACTGTATCAAATCAAAGTACTTTACAAATCTTTGCTTATATCAAACTACCTTACAAATCTTTTCCTTGTGCTTCAAGCTGCAGCACTGATCTTCAGTTAAACTTTACCTAATACAGCAAGCAAAACGCTGTCTAGAGTCAACTGTTTTGCGGTCGTGTAACTGATCAGGCGAGGCGGTTACGTTTGCCTTTAGATGATACTCGCGAACTCATGCTGCCTATCCAGTGTGTTTGATTTCTCCATGTAACTTGTTTTAATACCAAACATTGAGTCTCTAGGCTTGAGTGCAAAACTAACAGTTAGTACGAGACGGGATGTTTAATTTTTCAGGGGAAATATTTAAATTTGCAAATAAATATAACATAACAAACATAAAGAAAATCGCAGTCTACAAAACGCTAAGGAATTGCATTACACTTGGTGTCACGTTTCTCCGGGGATTTCGTCTTGTGCTTTATATAGGTTGTGAAATTCTAATAGTGTATAGATATTCAGGAAGTATTATCGTGGTGGCATCATATATACTCGTTTTATATTGCCTAATGCTGCGGTTTTAAGCTGTGCATTAAAAAACAATGTGTGTTCGAAATTAAACTAAGTATCAACCTGATACCGACAATACTAAAAGTTTTTTTGATGTTTCATTAGTTCAGTATATATAAAATTATAAAAAGGCCAAGACAGTAAAGCATGAAAAACTGCACTGGGCGAAAATTTAGCCCACGACGTTGGTGTTACTCGACGCTCCGACCACTAAGTTGGCGAGGCTCGGAATTGTTTGCTCCCATGATTTTAATTGTTCTTTTCTGTTACTTTTAACAAAAATATCTGTATATTTTAAAGTACAAGAATTACCACAACGCAAACCTGAAGTTGTTAGCCATGTAATGTATATTGCTGAAGGCGTTTGGAAGGGTTACTTTATTACTTTTGCAGCAGTCTGAAAACTAATATTTTTCTGAGCCATATTGAGTTACCTGCCTTAATATTTAGCTGCCTCAATAAGACTGTACGTATTATGATAAATAAGCACTGTATCAAATTAAACTACCTTACAAATCTTTGCCTATATCATATTACCTTACTAATATTTTCCTGGTGCTCGAAACTGCAGCATTGTTCTTCAGTTAAATTTTATCCAACAAAGTAAACAAAACGCTGTATTGCCTCGCCTGTTTTGTGGTCGTGTAACTGATCATGCCAGGCAGTTAAGTCTGCCTTTAGGTGATACTCGCGAACTCATGCGATCCAGCGTGTTTGATTCTCAATGTAACATGTTATAATACCAAACACTATACAGTCTTTCGGCTTGAGTGCAAAACTAACAATTAGTACCAAACGGGATATTTAATTTTTCAGTGGAAATATCTAAATTTGAACATAAATAAAATTTAACAAGCATTGAGAAAATCGTAGTCTGCAAAACGCGCAGGAAATGCATTACGCTTGGTGTGTCACGTTTTTCAGTGTATTTCGTCATGACTTGTGCTATATATAAGTTGTGAAATTCTAATAGTGTTTGGGTATGCAATAAGTGTTATCGCTGTGGCTCCAAAAAAGTTTTATTTTGCCTAATGCTGCGGTTTTGAGCTGTTCATTTTAAAAACAAAGTGTGATCGAAATTAAACTAAGTATCAACCTGATACCGACAATTCTAAAAGTTTTTTTGATGATTCATCATTATATATAAAATTATAAAAAGGCCAAGATAGTAATTCCTGAAAAACTGCACTGGGCGAAAATCTAGCCCACGACTTTGAAGTTACCCGACGCTCCGACCACTGAGCTGGCGAGGCTCGGATTTTTTCGCTCGCATGATTTTAATTATTCCTTTCTGTTGCTTTTACTAAAAATATCTGTCTATTTTAAAGTACAACAATTGCCACAACGCAAACCTGAAGGTATTAGCCATGTAATGCTAACGAAACCCAAGAACTCAGCTTTGATATTAGCTATAGAACAGCTGGTAGTAACACCGGAAACAGGGCCTCTACGTGAATTTAAACATGATATGTCGTATGTATATTAAAACGAAAGTTAAAGATGGATTTTAAATTTCAATTATTAATTTTCAGTGTGCTAATAAGGTTGTTTTTGCATTGTATTTCAACGTTGTCGTCTGTAATACATATAAGCTTTTTCGATAAACAAATACTTCATGGGTAAATAGGGGATATAGCTCAGTGGTAGACTATTCGATTGCAGATCGAGAGGTCTTTGATTCAAATCCGGTTGTCCCTAGAATTTATTTTATTTTGTATAAATATGTGCTGAAGTGACATATTTGATAAGTTAAAGTATTTTTAAATGTCGCTTTAAGATTTACCCATTCACGTACGAATATTAAATAAACACAAATATTACTAAGAAATACCTTCGAGATATCGGCAAGCAACGTATTCTCGGACAGGTCCGATGTAGGACGCGTTTTCAATACGTCATCCGTTAAGCGTTTCGGTTTGAACTTACACAGCTCTGCGATATGCTTGGCGGTGTGATGACGCTCTATCTGCTGTCCGTGGACGACGCAAAACGCAAGCGACTGCTTCACGATCTGCGTTATCTGACTCGTTAATTTGGCAAAGTGTCAGTTTTCCAAAAAATATGATTAAAATTGAAATAAAGCATAATTCATTTTGTAAAAGTGTCATTTTTGTTAAAAAAATGATTAAAATAGGAATAAAGCATAAATCATTTTGTAAAAGTATCATTTTTGTTTAAAAAAATAATTAAAATAGAATTAAAGCATTATTCATGGATTTGATACTTATTAAGGGGAAGGTTGAAGTAAGGTCGAATTGAAGGACGTTTTAAAAGGTACTAACTAATTTGTTTATGCTCTTTGTTGAATCAAGTTAAACTTTAGTCAATTTAGTTGTCAAAATTCAAGCTAAATTTAAAATGATTTCAAAGGTCTTTATTTCGGTTTCAAAAATAAGACGATTTTCGCGAACAAATGAAAAAATAAAAATTTGATATTTTTGTATACAAATTGGAATTTTTTGATCAAAATTGCACATTTTGTATTCACAATTTGGGATTTTTTAATCAAATTTTAGTATTTTTAAATCAAAATTTTATATTTTTGAACAAAATCGACCGGAAAAGCTATTCGCAGTATTTTCGGGCCATAATATTAAGCCATTGATTGAGTTTTTTCCGGCACATTTAAAGGCGACCAACCACAGATGGCCATGTTAACCTTTTCCTGGCTCAGTGCGGACTTTTAATTGAGCGAGAATAACAAAGAACTTAATACACAGTGGCTAAAACTAATCAATCACCACTATAAATTATTTAATATCCCAGTAC
>CH002150.1:30073-81204 GCA_000149265.1 Ciona savignyi | reverse complement strand
AAGCAGCTGTATGAGTCTACACAATTGGATAGAGCCCACAAAGCCTTATATCACGAAAGAGAACCGATTGTTCTATTGTGAACCGAATAAAGAGCACTGACAAGTTGATTGTGGACAGTAGAGTATATAAACAACCATTCACACTGTGAGGGTTTGATATTATTTTAAAATAATAGTTCGTAATTTTTAAAGGGTGGAGGGGTGTATCTTAACCATGCGTAAGGGGTGTTAACACACGGGCAATTATCAGATTAGCTCGTGCTCGCCGTCGGATTATGTTAACTATTGCAGTGTGCTGTGTATGATTAAGACGTTACTTCAATTTGGATAGAACCCATTAATCAACTGGGTTAGGCCGATGTACGCTAGGTGCCTTGTCCATAAGGCAAAACTGACTAGCCACCGGCTAGTTTTGAACCCACTCTACTTTGACTGACTGTCAACGATCTAACTACCTAGATAAACGTCCGTACGTTTTGTTGGGCATTGTTTTAATTTACTGGTAGTCCATTTATATAAATACGAAATTTTAATCAATCTTGAACTGGCTTAAACATTAAGCCTAAGAGTAGAAATAGGAGCTTTGGTATTCACTCAACATGGCTGTAAAACCGGGCATTGTTAGGTCCCCAAATAACGCTTAATTTAAGGACGGCGCTCTATTTTTTAAATCTTTCTTTAAAGTGGCGGTATATTAGAGGTGGCTGTATATTGGAGGTGGCGCTCAAATAGAGGGTGGCGCTCTATTTGTCAACTCTTTTTTTAAAGTGGAGATATATTTCAGGTGGCGTTAAATTAAAGAGTGGCCCTATGTTTTTCAACTATTTCTTTATCGTGCCTGTATATTTCAGGTGGCCTACTATTAGAAAGTGGCGCTTAAAAAGAGATGACAAATAAAGACTTTACGGTACATGACCTCACTTTGCATTTTTTGAAAACTATGTAAAAAAACAGCAGTTCGAAAGACAAGATTAATTCCGCCAACTTTTTCGTAAATCCGTGTTTAAAAAACGGGATTTTCTAAATCACGCGACATACAAGTTCAAAATAGACGCGTCAAAACGGAAACCGCGTAATCTGCAGCCACAGCCGCGTGCGCAATCGCGTGCGTAAAACACTGCAAAGCACGGCAGGGGAATAAGCCTTATTTGACGTACAGTGCATTTTGAGCCGAAA
Organism: Ciona savignyi; assembly: GCA_000149265.1. NCBI lineage: Eukaryota > Metazoa > Chordata > Ascidiacea > Phlebobranchia > Cionidae > Ciona > Ciona savignyi. The sequence continues at coordinate 80,028 of CH002150.1, read as the reverse complement.
ACCGACGCGAATCCACGTACATCGTCAATCATTGGTTTTGAGGGGAAGGGGAAATATTTATTCTGTCTAATCAAGCTAAACCGACTCAACCAGTTGGTTAAAATAACTTTTTTGGTCAAGTAGCGCAAATGTAATTGCCATCAATAGTTTGTAGGAAAAAGCGGGGCCCTAGTTAGACTCAGTAGCGCAAAAACGGCAACGACAGAGCCGTTAGATCACCTCCATACAATGCCATTTAAATATTGACAAAATAGGGGCTCGTCCGCTATGGATTTCAGTGTAGAGAAGGAAATTTTATTCACGATTCCAAGGAATTGTGTGTGTCACCGTTGGCGGTTTGAAAGTGTCAGGTTTTTGGGTTGCGGGTTGGTATGGCAACTGAAAGGTTGCAGAATCAAAACTGGCCGGTGACAAGTCAGTTATGTCCTTCGGTAATGCATTTATCAGACATTACCTGAATGTAGTGGATTAATATAATAGAAATGTATTAATAATACACAACACATTGTTATAGTTGCGGTATTTGGAAGGTGGGCGCAATGTAATCTTACGATTACTCGTGTGGTAACCTGACGATGGGCACTACGCACTATAGGTATTCTGACGATTGCACGTGTGGTAACCTTTTATTGTTCCACCTAGGAGAAATAACAAGAGTAAACTAGTCTGCTTCAAATTCCATAGTCCATATCACACGGCACTTTGAAAAACGGGGGTTTCCGTCCCGCAGACTAAAATTAACTAAACGAACTTTCTCGTTTCGAGAAAGGAGAAGGAAACTGCACACTAAAATAAAGATTAGGGCATTACGGTTAGTTTTAAACATTGGGTTGGAGTTTGTGTTAGTTCTGGGATTTAGAATACTGTATAGGGCAGGGTTCGAATTAGTTTCCGTAGTTTTAGTAAGCGGTTTCACCCCTTCTCTACCATTTAGTGTTGTCCGTTTTCGAGAAAATAACTGAAGGGAAATAACATCCGCCCAACGCAATCGTGCGTCGTGCAACCGTGCAGCCAGACAATCGTTGAACCTTGAAGTTTAGACAGGTGCGGTTGGTGCGTATGTCGTGCGCAAACGTAGAAACGGTTCGGTACACTTCTATACAGCCTACCTAAAATTCTAGCACTTGATTTATTGAAAAAAATAATGATTAATTGCAAAAGGGTCTTTAAACACAGTTATCAACACAACTAGCGAAATACTTAGAAGTATTACACAAATGTTGATTTTCAATCATCGGTGGGGAAACGTACGTGTCGCGAAATAGTTAGCGATACCGATTCATATACAGCATGTGTGGCCGAATGGTTAGCTCGACCGATTCATATACAGCATGTGTGGCCAAATGTTTAGCTCAACCAATTCATATACAGATTAAACGGCCGAAAGGTTGGCGCCGACGATTCACATACCGCAGGTGTAGCCGAATAGTTAACGCGACCGATGGATTATGAAATTCCTACATAAAAAAACTGGTTTGGAGACGAATCCATCATGGTTTCAAAACTTGGCATATTAAAAAAAAATTGGATATAATAGTCATGTGGCCGAATGGTTAAAGCGACTGATTTGTACACCGATTTCTATACAAAAAAAACGGTTTTGGTGAAGAATCCATCATGGGTTCAAAACTTCGCCCTATATTAAAAAATACTTGGTCGACATAATAAACTTCAAACTCTATATTAAATTGAGCGAAAACGCAAGCATTATGCAACATACACTGCACAAATAAGGAGCGAACAACCGCATTTCTTGCACGAAGCATGTACCTGAATATCTCGGTTGCTTTCAACTGAAAAGAAACGGGAATTCGGCTGACGCGTGTTAGTGATGTATTACCAGGTCAGAACGGTCCGCTATTTTAACAAGTTTGTTGGTAATACACTGACGAATGGGATGGGGAAAAAGGCTATATTTAATTTTAATCTTTAACCCTAGGTTTAAAATTAATTCTTACAACCTAATTCTCATTTCAGTAAGCAGGTTTTCTGCCTTCCAACCCTATTTCCTTTTTTTGATTTTTCCGTTTATGAAAACTAATTCCAACCCTATAACACTAATTTAAACCCCAACCACAAAACTTATTTTACCGCGATAATCCTTAATTTAAATGGGAAATTTCCCTTCTACTCACTTTCTCGTTATTAACTTTTTCCAATTGATGTCTGGATAAGCAACCATAACACAAGAGGGAAATAGGAAAACTGTTGAAAAAATAAAGATTATAGCCTTAGGATTAGTTTGATGGTAAGAAATATAGTTACTTTTAGTGGGAAGGTTTATAGAATTCGTTTCCATTTAGAATGGTTAAATAAAGCGACTGATTTGTACACCGATTTCTATACAAAAAAAAACGCTTTTAGTGAAGAATCCATCATGGATTCAAAACTTCGCCATGTATGAAAAAATACTAGGTCGACATAATGAAGTTCATACGTGATATTAAATTGAGCGAAGAAAGCAAGCATTATGCAACATGCACTGCACAAATTAGGAGCGAACAACCGTATTTCTTGCACGAAGCATGTACCGGAATACCTCGGTTGCTTTTAGCTCGAAGAAACGGGAATTCGGCTGACGCGTGTTAGTGATGCATTACGAGGTCAGAACGGTTCGGTATTTTAACAAGTTTGTTGATAATACTGACGAAAGGGATGGGGAAAAAGGCTATATTTAATTTTAATCTATAACCCTAGGTTTAAAATTAATTCTTACAACCTAATCCTCATTTCAGTAAGCAGGTTTTCTGCCTTCCAACCCTATTTCCTTTTTTTGATTTTTCCGTTTATGAAAACTAATTTCAACCCTATGACACTAATTTAAACCCCAACCACAAAACTAATTCTACGGCGATAATCCTTAATTTAAACGGAAAATTTCTAATACTCGATTTTTCGTTTTTCCAATTGATGTCTGGATAAGCAACCAAAACACAAGAAGGAAATAGGGAAACTGTTGAAAAAAATAAAGATTATAGCTTTAGGATTAGTTTAATGGTAAGAATTATAGTTACTTTTAGTGGGAAGGTTATAGAATTCGTTTTCATTGAGGAGGAATTAAAAGGAGGGATAAAGGGAAATCGGAAAATGGTTCACTTAAATTACAACTAGGATTAGTGTTTTTTGGTGTAATAGTTACGATTATTTTATGGTCGTGATCAGTGTTGGAATAAGGATTACAATTAGTTCCCTACTTTCCACACTGCTTGCTGGTTTTCCCCAATTCTCTATTTTTTCCATTTTCTTGTTTAGTTTAATCGCATATATCATCATACCTGTATGCGCTACGTCATAACAGGGGAGAACGGTCAATTTACGCATTTAAACGCATCTGTTAGGTCGAACATTATTGTTTAGAAATTCCACACGCGCACAAGTTGGTAATATGGGACCGAATACGCACGTACATGCAAAGCTTGTGTACGAACTCACGCACAATTTCGAATACATATTTTTTTACCAATTTTAGTTCGAACCCATGATGGGGCTTGTCACAAAGACGATTGTATAGCAATATTGTATGTATCGATCGCGTTAACCACGAAAACCGAGCTATTGTAGCTCTTTTACGCACTCACTTTCTAACAAGTATTGCGACACAAGCGGTGGTTGAATTTGCTGAAAAACAATCTATAATAACGCGCACCGTATGTTAAAAAAGGGACTTTAAAACTGCTACCTTATAATGCATGAAACCAACGCCGATACCTCTGATAAGAACGCAAATACTTTACACAGCTGTGAGGTACGATTTGTACAACGTAATCTTAGAAATCGAAAAGTTTATGTTCGTTTCCTAGAATGTTCGGTATTTAGACTGTTCCTTTTTTCTTCTTTTTTATGCAGTTTTTCTCCTCAAATAGTTTAAGGCAATGTCTTAATTTCGAAACAGCAATAGGCTCTTTACTAAGATATTTTTCATCTAATTTGGCATATGAATTGGTCAAACTGATCATTCGTCCAAATAACTTTTGCTGTTGCAACCATTTTTATCAAAATTTATTAATCCACTGGGTTCAGGCAATTTTGTTAAGAACATTTCCCAATAATATAACACAATCGTCCGTCTTGTGGCTGGTGTCTATCCAACAACCGTTTGACTTAAAGGCAATGATTACTAACTGAGCTACCCGCCTAGTTGTCGAATTGAATATGATAGAATATCTATGTTTATTCTCTTGAATACCCAAGGGGAGTTAACACGTCAATTGTCACTACACCTCGCGCCCACCGTTGGGTTACCGGGGGTATTGCAGTGTGTTGTATAATTGAGAGATTCCTTAAATTTGGTAGAACCCATTAATCCGCTGGGTTAGGCAATGTCCGTTAATGCTTTGCCCAAACACACAACCGACTAGCTAGCGACCAGTTTTGAACCTGTAACCCTTCGTCTTAACGGCGACGGGAACTAATGTTATCCTGTCCTAAACACTGATATCAACCCCATGTCCCCTCCTTCCCGATTTTCCTCCACTCAAGTTTTCCAAGTTTGTCTTGTTTCGCCTGTTTACACAATCTCTTAATGATTCGGTTGTGTAAAACATTTTTATTATACCCAGCCCTTACACCGACAACGTTGCCGGTGCTCCGCCGCCGCCGCCGCACCCCAATTCAGCAGATTTTCTTCATACCAACCAAACCCGATACCCGCAGGTCCAACGTTTCAACCAAACCCTAGACCTGCAGGTCCATCGTACCGCGGGGGGTCATTCGGCCTACATCACCCAAATTTCCGACCGAACAGCGGTCCACAGGCATTCTTCCACCGGCCACATGTCGTGAGACCAAATTTTCCCGGTCACTGAATGTAACCCGTCCTACTCGCATTATTACAGTTTGGATCATATAGTCAAACGGTAGCATGCTAGGTCACGGACCCGAAGATCGAAACCATGTTAAGTCACTTTTAAAACGTTTCTTGAAACCCCGACCATATCTAAAGACCATATACACCGACCATATCTAAAGGTGAATCTTGCACTTCGACGGTTGATCCGTTTTTTTAACTCGGTAATAGACATTTCCTGACTTTATAAAACTAGTCAGAAAAAAACAAACAATAATGTGTGCTATAAAATGGGGATAAACTAGGCAATTTTCCCAAACGTTCTACAAATTTGTCGTATTACTATTGCACTGTTGTCTGGACTGTAGGCTACTACCTTTCGCTTATTTGCTTTTCAAAGAGTTACCTTTTTATGAGGGGCATGCATTGCTGCTAATTTGCTTATTACCGCCCCCAACACGACTTTACGCAATTGTGTTCTTTTATTTTCACAGTGCGTTGTGAGTCGTCTAATTCCAATACACTCTTCCGTGCAACCGAGTCTTATTTTTTGGTTTATTCATTTTTTGCCCAAATATCAATGAGCAGTAAAACATACAAATACACATATACAGCAAACAAAAATGTTATAAAGAAAAATATCCTTTATTTTGTGTTTTAAATGAGAAAAAGATCCACAATTAATTTGAGTTTACTTTATTAATTTTTGTCATAATTTTAACTAGCAGCAAGTGAAACACACAACAACAAATAAAAATCTAAGACAGATACGAATGTTTAAAAAAACAAGTTTATTTATTTTGTGTTTTAAGATCCATAATTTAGTTTAGTTTATCCATCTTGCCTTATTATTACATATGTCACCAACTGAAACACGTACTGACACCGGGACAGGGAAAGACGGCAAAACGAACAGTCGTTAAATCACTTCATCAAAAAAAGAATAATAAATTTAGCAGACGCGGCCACCAAAACTACTACAGAGTTTGCAAAAAAATACTAAAATCTAAAGATAAAAATGTCTTGTAGTGTATGGTAAAGCATGGCAAGTACTGAGGTGAGCCGGCTTTAAGATAAGGTGCATATCAGAGTGAAAAAAGAAAAATCCCCTAAACTGAAAATCATGCCATTTTTTCGCTGATCATATGTAATTACTGGACTTGTTTTACGAAAAGTTTACGCTTTTATTTTCCTTAACTTATTGAATAGGTTTTCTTTTTTTTAATTTTTGGTATATTTAACTTTGTCTTTCTTTAATTTGTGGTTTTTAACCGATCAGAAACTAAACCTAAAAGTTATTAAATTAAATTTTGTTCTTCAAACGCGTAGTAATACGCTTAACTTTATTTTGTTACAAAAAATGTCAAACTAAACCAAGTTATTATAGGTTTAATCGTATTGATTATGGATCAGCAGTCGTTGGGTCTTTTCAATTTTAAAACCGAAAATTTCGCGAAGCGTAATGTGTAGCGTCAAGCGTCGAAACCCCGTGCACGGGACTATTTGTAAAATCCACTCGTCTGCATTCTTAACCGCGTCTGTGAGCCCGACGCCGAGTTTAAGCAAATATGCCGGGTAAGGAGAATTGATTAAACTTGACGTCAGGATTTCGGAAACTCAAGAAAAAGGCTTTTTTGCAAATTTTAGAGGCTTCTACCTTTTAATTTGCCGTCACCCTAACCGTAACTTCATTCAGCCGCATTATTCTTCGTCCACGCACCGTAATACGTTTTCATGTATTACTCACCTCGGAATTACATTTGTGAATCATGGACAGTACTTTCTGCAGTATTATCCTAGTAGCGGTCAACGTGATTTTACTTGCAGCTATATTCCTGAGGCGACGCAGGTATGTTTAGAGTGATGTTATATGCATCTAAACACAACGGGCAGTGTAAATTGGCGCTTAAAGAGGTCAGTCAGTCAGTCCGATATTACACCAATATATTTTTTTTAAATATTTGTTTTACAAAATCTGCATGCGTAGCCTAATACATTTTAGTAAATCTTCACAGTTCCTTTTTGCCGGCTTTTCAGTATAAAGTGTCGATCCGTTAGCTGAAAAGATCTGGAATCGAAACCAGTCGCTAGCTTGCAAAGCACTTAGCGGATTTATTGTTGTACCAAAACTGAAGGAATTCCTCCAATGTGGATTATTGGTTTAAACTGAATTAGAAAAAATATATATATAAATATATATGTATGCAATGGCATTATAACCCAATAACGCGCAAGGGGTGGTAAAAACACTCCTGCTGTCCCCATCATTAAAATATAAACAAATATCCAATATTTATTTATTTTTTAAAATTTACCCTGTTCTAACTGCGACAGGCGCAAAGGGGAACCCCCATTAGTAAGCCATGCCCTCCCCTTTATCGGGTCGGCCATAGACTTTGGCAAAGATCCACTTAACTACCTCAAAAACCTTCAGTCAAAACATGGCGACGTTTTCACAATCAAGATGGCAGGATTGTAAGTGGCTATTTTTTCTCTCGGCCTCGCCGATTTTATAACGTTTATTTTCGGCCGAAGTTAGAATTATAGTGTGGCCGAATGTTTAGCGCGACCGATGTACACACACATATTTATATATATATACCAATAATCCACATTTTAGGCGTTCCTTCAGTTTTACTATTTTTAAATTACGTAAAGACAGTACTATTTTTAAATAACGTAAAAGTAGTCGTACAGAAGGGAACAGTCTAAAACCATTAAATTTTCTGTAAGTTTAGCAGAAAATGCACAGATAAAAATGTTTGTCTGCTTTGTGTTTTCTAAATAACTCGCCCGCATTCTTTCGAAACTAACGCGAACAGAATGGGAGAGAATATACGAACAATGCACTTGCAGAAGAAGCCTTGGCTGCGTTCGGTAATAGCGGAAAAAGCTTGCGCGATTTTTAGGTAGTGTATTCGAATCCTAGATCGGTTAAAATAGTTTGTAAACCTTGGTCTCATAGTTTAATTTGTGTTTGATCCCAATTTCAACCTTTTTTCATGGGCGGTCGTTCCAAAATGACAGCTAATAACTTATTTCCTAAATAATATGATACTAAGATGCATGCAAAACCGATTGGATGCTTTTGTTTTGAATTTGTGTATCTAAAGAGCCAACTTAAACACTAAACTTTATTTCGGTCAAAATTAATATACCGTTTATTTAACGGGCTATGTTTCGAACCCGGAAATAATCGTCACTATAATAGCGTTTTTGTATTTAATTGGTATATGTATCGGTCGTGTTTACCATTCAACCACACGCCCTTACACTGCGGGTTCATAAACGTCCGTAGGATTCGCTCCCGTAGTAGCTTCTCATCCATCATTCGAGCAGCGGTGATAGTAGAACCAGCAGCAATTGACTGGTTGGCCAGCAGCAATTGGCGCGAGCGATGCATATATCGCTTTCAATAATAAAACGGTTTTAGTGACAAGCCTTTTTGGGTTCAAAACTTAGCCCGGTAAAAATGTTCTAATGCTTTTACAGTTGTTTGGCCGAATGGTTATCGCAACCGCTGCATGTATCGTTTTTTTAAAATAAAACGGTTTTAGTGACAAGCCCACGATTTAGTTTAATTCTATACAAAAATGGTCTTAGGAAAAATTCCATAAAGGGTTCGAACCTTAGCTCGGTAAAAAATCAAAATAATCTTTAGTTTAAATACTCAGTAAACGCAATGAGAGTCGATGGGTAGAAAAAACTGTAGTAATGCAATAGCTCCCTCACTACAATATTGTTAATTTAGGAAACCTACTTTGTATATTGGATGTATGTCATTTTTATATTGCATAACCCACGCACGATTTCTTTTCATAAGATCCGGTATTTTGACATTTATTTTTCGCACCTCATTTAAAGACCATCGGAGCGATAGCTTATCAAGAGCTCCGTAACCTGTTGAGCTTGTTTTTCCTTTCGCGGTCAAGTCGGTGGAACGGGGTTGTATAAATCATGTCTTCTCTCCCCATTGTCAGTTGACATTGTTTGTCAGTATGGCGTGACGGATATTTCGTTTTCACGGCGTTCGGCCAAGGTTGTTCTAGTTTTGGGGCTATGTGATAAACAACCCACCCGTGCAGCATGGTTTTGGTTCCGGACAAGCACACAATCAGATATATCGTAGATACTGGTGGACTAGGAAAAGTGATTCATGCTTATCTTGGGGGGTGGGCGAAGGGGTTAGCGCGACCGATTCATGTACAGCACGTGTGGCCGAATGGTTACCGACCGATTCATATACAGAAGTATGCATAAAATATGATCTTAGTGACGAGAACATATAGTAGTATTAAAACTATGCATGGCAAAACATACAAAAAAAAGTTTTTTTAAGTTTGTGCATAAAATCGTTTTGTACAAAATTGGTATTTCCATCGGTCGTGCTAACCATACTCGTGCTAACCATAGGTCACTTTTCGGCCACACCATTCGGCCACACGACCTTACCACAAAAAAAGTCTATGCATATACCTTTATCCTTTACTTCATTATACCGCACACTACAAACGAACTAAAATACACAGAATCTCTAACATATAGCATATACAAACAGTTGGTGTACCCCCCACGTTATACGTTATCATAGCTTTGTAGTAAGTTTATTGTCGGCTTTGTGGTCAATATTGAGAACAGTACTTTTATCATGGGCTATATATAGCTTTGGCGGTTGCATTGTTTGCAACTTTTTTTGCCTCTTAAATTCTATAAATATAAAGCTTAACAACCTTTCTTCATTTTTTAAATTTTCGGAAATTGTCTTGTTTGCTGTAACCTTTGAAGTAAAAACTCAAATAAATCATGGGCCACCGGATAGATGACAAAGTAGAACGCCTGAGCGTTCCGGAATAATCGTTTTAAATCCAGTTTTATAAACATTTACAACTTTGTTTAATCTTAGGTAAGCTTTTTACAAATAAATTTAAATTCGGGTAGGCCTGTGTTAACACGGATGACATGGCTAAACTTGCACCTAACTCCATTAAAACCATTTTCCCATACTTCACATACAAACTACCATAAATAAATGAGACTGAAGATTTATACAGTGTTGGTTCAAATCCAACTACTTCAGTGTATAAAAGTTTTATATCCGATTCAATTCTCGACCGATTTAAAAACGTTAATTAATCAGTAAAATAAAACAGTAGCAACGTGCCAATCAACAATACATTTCAATAGCTTTGGTAACTGAACAATATTCACGAGGTAATTTAACAATGCTTTTATCCATTCGTGGGGCTCAACATGAATATCGTATTCAAACGGCCCCCTTGCCGATTCATGCGCCAAAGCGGTCTCCGTAACGAGCCCAACACCAGCTCAAAATTCAAACCGGTCAAAATAAATATCCTTTTTGTGCCAGAAATCGTTAAGTAGATTTTGATTAGTGTATTTTAGTTGATTTTAAAATCGTCTGCCATTTGATCTTTGTTTGATTTCTGTATTTTAATATAGTTTGGAATTTGATTTGTTTTGATTTGTGACTATTTAACTCTTTCCCTCCCAACTCGCCATATATGGCGAGTTGGTGGGAAAACATGGTATCCCCGTCTGTCCATAAATGGATACAAATCTAAAAAACGATTGTCTCCGCAATGCGTAATGGTAGAGACCTCAGCTATGGCTCATTCGATCAAGGAAACCCTATATTTTATTCTCTGTGATTATCGGGGAGAAATATTAAAAATGCGAGGAGTGATAGCCTTTCTTTTTCAAGGCTTCGCCTCTTATTTCTATCGATTTTACACGAATTTACACGTGACTAACTCAGCCAATAGGAGCTCGTGTTAACTTGCAGAGAAGCTCTTTTTGTCAAGCAAGTCTTTCTTTACATTCTCTGTGAATTTCGTGCCGTTGAGATAAAAAGGAGAGCGTTGGTGACGTTTTCGCAGCAGGCGGTTATGCTTCGTGTTCACCAAAGCATGAATCCAGCTGGGCCTGCTGAGCGCACGATAAAGAAAAAGGCGGCGAGACTAGCTAGTTCGGTGTGCCCTGCTTTGAAGAATATTGGATATAGTATTTGCGTTTGTTTGGTTTTGTATGCCCTTTTTACACTTCCTTCACTGTTCTTTTTTATACTTTTTACTATTTTAGTTCTACAAAACTAAAAACTTCAATGCGTTTTGGTTCAAGTTTTCATAATATAGTCAGAAAAAAGGGAAATTTCAATTACAAATAGTAAAAAAACTACTGAAGATAGAAATACAGTTCGAATTTTCCTGAGTACAAAAACTATTAGACAATCTACATTCCAATTTTCATATCATTTGGGCATTCCAATAATAAGTGAGTATTTCGTTTGTCAGTGCACCTCAAATTTTTCTAAGTCGAGCAGAATTTTCTTTGCATAAAAAGTGGTGTTCACTAAAGTTTACATAATATATTCTTTATTAGAGGTAGATTTTAGATGTGCAGCTTGTTTAAAAGAGGGATAAATTATCTTTCCAACCATACTAAATATTAAATCATAGCATAAACTTTAGAAAAACTGTGCTAATTTGAAAATGACTAAAAATTGTAAAAAACACTGCGGGACAGCATGTTTGAATTAATGCATTTGGCCGGGAGTGAAAGAGTTAAAAATTTGAATTTAGAATTTGGTTTTTGAACAAGAGAGCAATTCCTTAATCTAACCAGCTCTAACACACAGGGATTACCACGTGTTTATGAACCCGCTTGACGTGCGGTCCCTCGAACGCGCCAAGTTCCTTGGCCACCAGGAGATCATAGGCGATTTCGTCACACGTATGGTGGGGAATCCCCACAAAATACACAGCCACGACTTCATACCCGAACTGCACCCAGCGGACGGTAAATCAAAGAAGACGCTCTCCCCAGGAGCTGAGGTGCAAAAGAAGATAACGCACTCGATTGAGAAGAATCTACGAGGTTCAATGCAACTAAACTCGCTGTGTGAGTCGTGCAAACCCGGGGTGGTCAACGCTTTGCTCCGGAATCTCAAACCTTCGATGAGTCACCAAGATAAACCGGTTAGTTGATTAGTTTGACCTCGATTGGTACGACTTGCGGTTTACCAGGAATTGTCAACATCATCCGAATCCGTTGTTATGTTACGGCCTTTGAACCTAGCGGCGTGGTAACCACTAGTCTGTGATATAACTTTTGCGTGCCGTTGAGGCATCATTTCAAATTCATAATTTCAAACTCGCGTGCGGAATATAATTACCACAACCGAATAATCCTAAGCACATATATCTGTTCTACCTTTAATTTCCGGTCGAAAATTAATTTAATCTTAATCCTTATAAGCTGTTTTAAACAAACTGTTTGAGTCTACTTATTTAAGCATCTTATAAATATTAATTTATTCGCAACGAAGTCATTGGTTCCCATAGAACGGGTTAAGATATATCCAGTTTTAGCAATCCTTCTTTGAGGGTAGACTATTAGAAAGTCAACAATTCTTTTAGAAACTGAAATGTTGGGTTTGTAAAATAAACCTGGTGGTAAACCGCCGTGTGGCCAACTGGCTAACGCTAAAAACCTTGTTAAATTATTATTCTGAATTACACTTTTAAGGTGGACCCTTCGTACATTAAAACCCTTTTTTAACAATCCACGCACCTAAGAACAAAAAAGCATATTACATAGTTTAAGGCAATTTGGAATGCAGTTCTTTTTTTCCTTCTTTGGTATAATAATGCAGTTAAAATTGATTATTCTTTAAAAACACTAAAAAAACAGTAAATAATAATTAAAAACCACATATAAACGAAATAAAAAAGGTAAAAATCATTTAGAACACCGTCGGTTCGCAGACTTAGTATGTGTAAATAACATAGCAGTATATCATTTAGTTAACAAGCAGAATTTTAGCCAACTTTTAAATACTGGATTAAGTGCTGTTTTAAGCCGCATATTAGGCTATATGTTATAAATACCTGAATAACATGATGGTCAAGTCAGTTGTATTAATCTATAACCCAAACTGGTTCTTGGTACCGGTTACGGCGGTGTGGCAGTGGTTAAAAACGGAATTACAAGTTTACTTCATGTATTTGCAGTTTAAATAGATTTAAACGATTTGCTTAGTTACATTTAACAAAACAATTGAGCTTATGGCCGAATAATTAAACACAGCAATTACCGTACCCTATAAGTATAAAGATAACTATCTTAAACTAACATTTCGCTTTCAAAAATGAGAAAAAAATATAATCGCGGATGAATTTAACTGAAATAATTAGTTACGTTTGTAACATCACAAGAATAAGTGTGACAATTGGTGGTACAGTATCGCATTAGAAAGGCTGTGCAGTACACAATTAAATTATGGTACAAGTCAATTTGTAACAGTAAAACACGCAATTTTAAAATGAAAAGTACAGTGTATTTTTTAATTTGCTGAATTTGGTTATTTTCCTTAGATCAAGCTGCATGATTTTTGCAAACGAGTGATTTTTGACATCACATTCAACCTTCTATTTGGTTCTCTTTCCGACTTTGACGAATCCTGCAAAGAAACTTCGAGGATGTATGACGTATTCAAACTCTACTTCAAACGATCGGCACTGCTGGTCGACAGAATACCGATTCACCTTTTACCCGAGACCAAGAAAGCAAGAACCGAGTTCTTAAAGCTTATGGAAGGGATTGAATGGTCAAAAAGGGAGAACGTATCAAGACTTATTCAAGATATTGTTGATGTCAATCCTAAACTAGGTTGGTAACATAAAACATTTTATAGGAGCAACACTAAAAGGGGGGAAGGAGGGAAACTGCCCACTGAAACTATGGAAACTAATTCTAACCCTGCCCCGTACAGTAATCTTAATCCCATCCCCGGCACTAACTATACCGCCATAATATTAGTTTAATTGAGCACTTTCCCCTCATACTTTTTCCCGGGAAAGAAGGAAAGACTGCTCTATAAAATCATTTTACTTTAATTAATTTACCGGGTCCCGGAAATGTCCACTGAGTGCCTTGTCCATGGACACAAAGGACCAACGAAAGACCATGCAGTTTTGAGTCTGCAGCATGCTAACTAATTAAAATATATAGTCAGACAATGTAGTTAGGTCACAGTTTAAGCTATGTTCAACTACACTCCACAAATTGAATTCATATTCTTCCAGAAGCATTGAATATAGGGCGAAACACTTTACCCGCTTAAAGTCAAAATACCGCAACTCGAAAATATGTACCAACCATAAACGCATTGCGTAACAAGGTTTTAGATAAGCCTACTTATGTTTATTCTTTAATGCATGGGTTACTTAACCATCGTCCTACCAGCTCTATTTTGAAATGCTGTATTTAATGAAGACGTTGCTTTGTCCATTTTACTGGTTTAAAGCATCATGTTTTCAATACCAATATCTGAAATGGGTAGGCTAGTATAATGCGCATGAAACTTTAATTTTACATCAAAGGTCCTGTGCTTCGTGTTTTTATAGTGCTGGAAACAAAAAATAAAGTAACCTAAAAATTTTAGCTATAAAATACAGGACAAATTTGGTATGTTTAAAAATAGTTTCTATTAGAATAAGAACCGATAATGTAAATAGTTATTGTACATCTTAATCAGAACTAATTTGAATTACAACGATATTAGTTCTTGTCACAAGATTAGGCTATAGATGTAAATTTTGTTCACCATTTAGGGGTGTTATATATTTACCTTATGTGTTTTTTTGTGTCTAAAAGTATTTGGAGAATATAAATTACCCTGTGAGTCTGCTGTTTTTGCGGGATTGCCTGCAGGCAGCACAACATTGGTTATTTATCATGCAAAAATGCTTTAAACATGCAGCAAGATGCTATTATTGTACGTGAAGTTTTTTCTGATAGCACACAATTTCCTTAATACCTTGTTGATTGACCAATATTTGTAAATACAAATGCGACCTTTGGATATATTAAAAAAATGGCTAGCTAAAATACATATCTTGGAAATATTTTATCGATGATATTATCAAACTTTTCGCAATGTACAATCGCATTTTTACCAGCGCGCGGCAACCTAGATTTTAAAGAATTTGAATTTGTTTATTTTGGCAAATTACTGATGCGGTTGGTAATGGTAAAACACTGCCGGAGCCCAAAGGTCACTTAAAGTGCCTACGGCGAAGTTCTGCGCCAAGTCACATGTTAAAGAAAGGGCAATAGGGACGAAGGAAAACTGTTCACTGCAAGTTTGGAAACTACTTTTAATCATGTTTCCAAAGGGTAGTAGGGAGGACGGGAAACTTTTTATTTACAATTGAAACCTAACTTTAACTCTGTTTCTAACACTATACGGCTTAGTTTTTATCCAATTGTTAAGACCGTTTTAGCATGAATATGGTATATGTAGTCGGTCGCTCTGCAAGCAATCGACACACGATCGTACTTACCAATATCATACTTAACCTACACTTAAACCCTCGCCCTGACCTTACACCTATATCGCTATAATCTTTAATTTTTTATAGAGTTTCCCAATTAACCTCTTTTCTTTCTTTTATTACCCCCCGACGAAAGATAGAAAAGATTAATAAGCATTTATGTTTACGATTTTTCGACTAAGTACCTTTAAATGAGTAGTTTTTGTTCAGGTTGTTCGCTTACATCACCAATAATTAGGAAATATAATGTCAGAAAGATGTAACAGATTCGATTTCATGGGGTTGTTTGGGAAAAATGATAAAATGGTCAACATAAGTAAGAAAAATCACAATTCGTTAAAAGCATATCTGAGATTTTTGGATCTCGTTATCTCAAAAATTAATTAAGATTATGTATACTGTTAGTCCACCGTGCACTTTACATTAAAAAACGAAAAATTTGCGAAAGTGTGACATGATCCGTTATGTTCCACCCCGACAAATATTAAGTTACCAGAAGTGTGCTCCGCGTTGTTTTGACCTTCTTCATTCGCTGTTATTTCTCCGTTCAAAGAGGGGCGCAATGCAACGCTAAATTGTTGTTCAGATAACCCTACTGTTTGCTCCAATAATCTCACGAATTCCCGTGCTATCAATTCCATTGAGTTAAATCCACAAGCAATAAATGAGTCATTGCGTCCTATCAGAATTCTTAACGTTTTACTTTTTATAGCCTTATAAACACACGGAATTCCACGTAAACATATATTCAAGGCCATTGCGTTAAATCCACAATGAAATAAATGAGTCATAGCGGTCAATCAGAATTCGAAAATGTTTCACTATTCGTATCCTTATACACAGATTTTCACGTAAACACATACCGAATTTTTAAACTATTTATTATGTAGGAAAATTATACGACAATGCCCTAGGACTTTGGTATTATGCCAATGCGCACAACCGACCCAGATTTAGTGTATAGTTTCGAAGGATACCTTGTGCCGAGGTTACTTTTGTAACTGTATATGTTCAAATTAGATTGCTTTGGTAATACGTCCAAATGTGCAGCTCTTGTAGCCGGTAGCATGTTAACATAGCGCGCAGAACTTTTTTATTTTGTTTACCGCGCTCAATTTCGAACCCATGATGGGCTGGACATCAAAAGTTCTATAACCTGCGTGTTTTTTTACCGAGCCAAGTTTTGACCTCAAAATGGGTTCGGTACTAAGATTGTTTTTGTATAGGTCGGTATATGTATCGGTAGCGTTAACCATTCGCCCATACTCTTGTACCCTAATGCATAGAACCCAGTTTACTACATAACGTAACTTATATAACGCGATTTTTTACCGAGATTAGTTTTGAATCCAAGATGGGTCCGATATTTAGATTGTTTTTGTATAGGAGTCGGTATGTGTATCGGTAGCGTTAACCATTCGGCCATTCGTGCATTAACAAATGGAACCTAGTTTACTATATAACGTAACTTATATAACCTTCGTGTTTTTTACAGAATTTCTTCAGCAGCGAGCCCGTCATCTACTAGTCGTGTTATGGGCGGCGCAGGCGAATACAACTCCTGCCTTTTTTTGGATACTCTTCTACCTTCTTTCTAACCCGGATGCAAAACGTGCGGTTATGGAAGAATACGAGCAATTCAAACGTCATAAAAACCGAAACAAGCAGGTTAATGAAAGAGGAAACGACGGTTGGCCAACCATGCAGGACATACTTGGAATAAAACGAAAGGATTTAGACCGACTGGTTATATTAGGTGAGCTTGAATTGCCACGCTATAAAACATATGTCTATTTTCCAAAATTTCAATTTGAATCGCTTATATTGCCTAATTGTCCATGACTGCATACTATCTAGCCATAACTGCACAAAAGTATTGCTTTTGGCATTGAAATAGCCCCCTTTAAACCCAGGCAAGTTAAAATAACTACCCCGCTATTTATGCAAGATTGCCAAGCCGCTAAGTCCCAAATTGAACTTAAGTATGATCCACAGACGGCTGTCTGAAAGAAACCATGCGTCTAACTGGCGCAAGTTTAAGTTTACGGAAGGCGGCACGTGAGAAAAAGATTAAAACCGTCGACGGAAGAATGTTTTCTATCCGAAAAGGCGACTACACCGCCTACTTTGCCCCAGTAACCCATATGGACGAGGAAATCTTCGAAAATCCACAGGTGCATTTCCGGGTTGTTTGCACAGTAAACGTATCACAGGTGCAGAACACATCTGGCCTTTGAACTGCGCTATCGTATGACAGATGACATCCAGTGTTTTACTACAGGGTCCATGTTGTCTAAACTCGTTAACTGCTTTCAGCGCTTTACAACGAGTTGTCCAAATGTATTAACGAACCACAAGAATTCAGCCGTAGCGAAATTTGCATTGCACTGTAGGCTAATACTACACATATTTTGTGGCATTGACTGTAGGCATAAAGTCGAATTTGGGCAAACGTTTAATCCAAGATGGTCTAACGCTTCAGATCAAAGTATCTTAAACCGTTTTAAATAAAAAAAAACATTGTAAAAATATTGTAAAATATTCGCAAGACAAACATACAAGAGACGTTATCGTCTTCCCGTAGTTTATATTTGTAAAGCTGACATTACGCAAACTGGTAATTTTTTCTATCACTCATGGTGTACATCAATATCTTTCTTTGCCTGTGGCCAGGACACCTTACAGCGCCAGGTAAGAACCCGCTTGACCGAACGGTTAGTGCTGACAATTAAACAATTCTAAATGAAACCGTCTAAACGTCAAGCCATCGTGGGTTCGGAACTTGGAGGGGACATTAAAGTTGTTTATTTAACGACGGCTGTGTGGCCGAATGTATAGCGCCGATACTTCATGTAACTTCTATACATAATCGTTTTTTGCGATATTTACAGTGATGGTTCAAAACTTGGCCCGGTAAAAAAAAACCTCTGAACTCCCTTTTTCCCTAGGACTTCGTCCACGATCGATTCTTGGTGTCAGCTGAAGAAGTTAGCAGCGGAAGTTCATTGGACAGTGACGTCAGTACACCGTCATTCACGGGTGACAACGAACGATTCTTCGGGCAACTGAAGCCTCGATCGCGTTTCAGCAAGCACGGACAAAGAGTGGCGGTTTCGCGGGCGATCATGACCTTTGGGTTCGGCGCAACTCGTTGCCCGGGTCGGCATATTGCAATGATCGAAATCAAACTAGCAGTTTTAGCGCTGTTTCGTCATTTTGACGTCCGATTCGCAAAACCAAACGAAAAGACCCCTGAATTCGATCTAACTCATCTCGGTTTTGGGGTAATGCCCCCAGAAACTGACATTGACGTTCTTGTGTCTCTAAATCAGCCCCAACATTAAAATACAACTCCATTTTCTTCAAACAATGCAAAATATGTTTTTTCGACCTATTACTGACCTCACAGGAAATTATATTTATGTTGTTTTTTTCTTTGTTGCCTATTGGGATTTATATAAAGTTCAAATATGCATATAACACTTTTGGGTATACTTTTTTTAAAATCGCTGTTATATTTACGATAACAAACATGCCTTTTTTGTTTTACTTTTTTTTCGCATCTTTCAACATTGTAAACATTAGTAGTTGTACATTGCGTGCCTCTAACTATTCAAAACAATTGTGTCATATATCTTATACAATAAAAAATAATTACTTTTAATTTTACCTCTGCGTAGTGTAAAGGTTTAAACACAATGGCCCTAGCGGATAGTTGTGGGTTCGATCCCCGTGGATGGAAACTTTGTATCTTTTTATCAGAATAGCAGAATGATGTTAGTAAAAAGTGAAAAAGATAGTTGGTTACTTTGTAACAAAGGCAATCATCAGATAACCTTTGCCTATAATAGAGTCGGTTTACTGTAGCTATTTCAGTGTGATGTATATTTTGAACATATGAATTGAGACTCGAATACTATAACTTCGTTAGATTCGTCCAGCACCCCGAAAACACGGATAAGAAATTCTGTTTTTTCATTAGCCCCGTTTCAACTGCGCCTCCTTTACGCCCCCGGAAATGAGAAAAATGTTGACCCCACATCACTTTTTACAGTTTTACTCTGTCTATTTACTGACATGTTGTAACTACTACTACTTTTCCTTTATTTTGCCATTTAATCTTTCTTTATGTAATAAAGACGATAATGTATAAAGACAAGTAAAAAAATAAAGTAAATCAATAAAACTAGTTTAAAAAATAATTTTTTTACGGGTGACTGATATTTAAAACAAGATTTCTAGTTCCCAAGGATGATTCATGATCTTGTGGCAGAAATCAACAGAAAAGAACATTCGGCACCCATGGTTATATATTTATCGTTTTTTAACGCATGTGCATTGATTGAAAATATTTTCTTATTCATTTACAAGTGACTCATTTTTGCTTTACGCGAGGTGATCTGGCGATTGTCCGTTTGTTAACCCGCTTGGTTTTGTCATTCACATGGATAGATATGAATATCCTATCCTATCCTGCTGTAACTTAGATTCGAGTCGGTGTCGTGTTTACTGAGTAAAAACTGCGTTGGTATCAAAGTCTCCTGTTCAAGGATACGATAAGATATTTATTTTTCTGTATGTGGGTTAAAAATGCGCTGTAGCTTTGCATCTGGCGATCATAACAGAAAGGAAACGTTATGCGGAATTTTATATAAGAAAACGTGACGTGTCCAACACGAGGTTTATGAAAAAATACTCCAACATTTGAAATGTAGTTTATGTCTAAATTAGTTAGTCTACTTCGGCATTGCTTGTTTAAAATTTAATTATACAGTAGGCGGCATTTATGAACTATTCGGCGAGAGACTTGGCTGTTTTGCCATACCTGGGGAGAATAAGGCCAAGTGACAATTTTACTACGGGAAACACGAGTGTTTTAAATCCCAAGCCCCAGTCCCCTCGATTCGTTTTACAGCCTCTGAAATTCGACCAAAAATTTCTTGTGTTTTCCTACAAATTCCGATGTCTTCTTCGTAATTGAAACTGTGAAATGCCCAATTGCATCTATTGTCCGCTCAGGAAATGTTTAAGTTTGTTGTTATCAGAGTGTTACATCTTATAGGGACGACAGGTATCCACCATTGTTACCTCTTGTTAATTGATTAAAACTATTTCTCGAGTAACCTGGTGTGTTGTGATCTGATCGAGCTGTTGTAACATTATACTCAACTGCACCCCGCATATATACTCAACTGCTCCCGCATTTAGAACGCGTTACTTCAGCTTTTTTCGTTACGAACCTTGAAGCTTTTTTTGTCCCGAACCGTTAGTCTCAAACCTTGGAACTAAAATTGTCTTAAATCTTTTGATTACAATTCTGTTTAGAATTCGGAGGGTCGACCGTTACCACATCTAATTTATAACAAAAACATTGGTGTAATAAATCCGGCTAGTCAAACCTTAACAAGAAAGGGTAAACTGGGGTTAAATCCGTATTTTCTTGTACCGGAATAGAACGTTAACCACTTAATGTAAATCGTAGACAACCCCTATCTGATTTTAACCACAAAATTAATGTTTGAATGCTCTTAAGGTCTTAATGGTTAGCTTGGTGGTTAGTGCGTCGTCTTTTAGCCGAAGGGTTTCAGGTTCGAAACTGATCGCTAGCTAGATGGATGTGTCTTTGGAAAAAGCAAAAAACGGACAGGTTCTACTAAATTAAAAAAATATCTGAATCATACACAACACACTAAAAAAGCTCCGGTAACCCGACGATGGGCGCTTGGTGATCTGAGGATAGCACGTGTAAGAACACGAATTGCTTTTCTTATTCAAGTAAATAAGCATGAATATACTTTCCTCCTATCATAATCCGGATAAAGAATTTTTTTTAAATACTACAAACGCAAATTGAATATACCATTTATCGTTGAATTTTGTATGTCGGTTTACTAGGCCCCTTGTTTGTGGATATTGTAAGTGTAGGTATTTCCTATGTGGATATTGTTATAATAATTCAAAAATTAATAAAAAATTTGACCAATCAAACATTTGAAGAAAATTGTGCACTCAGGTAACCTTGTGTACACATTCCAAAGGACACAACAGCATAGTGTATATACTATACAACACAATGCGGTGCACAAAGTAATTCGACCGTGGGCACTACGTAATTTGACGATTGGCCATGAATGAATCTGTTGTTGCCAAACTTGAGGGGAAAACGTCGAACAAGATTAAGTAAGCTTCTTTAAATAGATCAGTAGTGCACAAAGGTTTTACTACAACGACTGTTTTGACCACCAGTTGCATAGTACGTCCATGTGGTCAAATAGTTAACGCGACCAATACATATACCGACTTGCATACGAAAACGGTCTTGGTAGCAACAAGCCCATCATTAGTTCGAAACTGAGGCCGGTACAAAATCATGGTACAACGGTAAAAAAGACCAGTGACACACTGTTAATTTTGCACTAAGACCGGATTGCAGTTGATACCCAGTATACTTTGATAGTTTGTTGAATCTTAGCGGTAGGAATTTGAAGGTTTAATCCATTATAGTTACCCAAGATGACTAAAAATTTCTGAGATAATAATGTCACTGATTAGGAGACATATTGTGGTTAAATGTTAGACAAAATATTAATTAAACGCTTTCACTCTCTACTTGATTTTTTTTAAATATTTTTTTCGTATCTGGCTATTTATGGCATTCATGGTATAGGTACTGAAGTGTTTGCATAGATTCAGTATATTTATCAGCCATGTTAAACATTAGGCCAATCGATCGTAAGGTTAGTAGATTTAAATTGATGGATATAAGTCGGAAATGTGAACTATAAATTCGCATGCATCCTTTAACACGGCACTTAACGCATGTTGCTTGAACCCACTTGATATGTGAGGTCACCAAACACCAAAGAATGTTTATATAGTATACAACACACTGCAAATCTATAGTAATCCAACCGGCGACGCGTGGTAACGTGACGATTGCCCATGACCATGTTGCATTTACCCACTTGGCAAAGTAAACACAGCTTTTCTGCAATCTTTATTTCGTTCTTGTTTTTTTTTGACTAACCATTCACAAGTAAAATAATTAAATTTCCTGTATCACAAGGATCTGATTATTTTTACGCTTGCCTAATATATTACAATAGCATTGTCTGCAGTTTCGCATCAGTGGTTCTTTGACGCACAATACCACGATGTTACGTTACATAACAGGTTATATTCAGTGCAACAGAAATTGCTTCCAACTTAAGCTTGCATGCTCCGGTAGCTATAAGAACTGAGTACAATAGATGCAAAATTTTCCGGAACTCGAATTTTCTGGTTGTTGGTTTTAAAAATCGTGTATTCATTTTATTTACAAATTTAATTAAAATGAGAAGTTATTAAAAATCTACACCATCGGAACACTGGTTTAAACGAAAATTAAATTAAAGTAAAAGCAGAAATGATCTCGGTAGGATATTAATGACAAAAACCCAGAAAGTCGAGAGGTCGCGTTTAACACGCACAATTGGCAATTTGGCTTATGTCCACAGTTTACTTTACCGGAACTAATACAGTGTGTTGAATGATATGGTATGTCTAAAGTTTGTCTTTATTAACTAACTAGGTTCAAGCGATGTGAGCTAAGTAGTTATGGGTCCCATTTGGAAAAATGGGACACATAATGTTTTTGTCCGTTTTTTTTTCTTCTTTTTTTTTCTTTTTTTTTCGTCAAACGCTTGACAGGCATGGCTTGTGGCTCCGACATCTAACAGAAGGGATAATGGAATCGCAATATAACTTTGTCATTTGTTAGACCACATGGTCTAGATGAGCAGAAACCAAAATTTTGGATAATACTAGAAAGTGTCAACCACGTGTTTAACCACCACTATATGTAAAACACATGTTGTATGCCATATATTCATGCTACAGGGTCCCTAACCACAATTTGTATTTTATACACCGAGTATATAGTTTGTTTCTGCAAGCATAAACGCATGGGTCCCATAGTTAACCAACCAAACTTATTTTTCATGTGCAGTTAAATAAAAGATAAATGTCTAAAATTTACGAACATTTCACCACAAATATTTTAAATTAAAGCTTCTTTTCAAGCACTGTAGTAAAATAAGGCTAAATTCCAAAAACAGCCCGACTTATTTTTTAATGGTTTCAGGAAATTCCCCTGGGTTTAGTAGATAAGTTTCTGTTTTTATAAGTGACTTATGTTATGGAACAATTCTTAAAGTTTTAACCTGACTTGTAGACTGCTTATTATGGGTCCCAATTGAAAAATTGGGACACATATTGTTTTTGTCCGTTTTTTTTTTTTCTTTTTTTTTTTTTTTTCTTTTTTTTCTTTTTTTTCTTCGTCAAAGGTTTGACAGGCATGGCATGGCGCCCCGACATCTACCAAAAGGAATAATGGAATCGTAATGAAACTTAGCCATTTGTTAAACAACATGGTCTAAAAATGCAGAAACCAAAATTTTGGTTGATAAATCAAGGGGAATTCCCCTGGGAGGTTAAAAACCAAAACGGTATTTTTTATAAAAAAATTAGCTTTTTGTGGCATAGCGCTTAAACAGCTGCTCCAATTTGAATAAGATTTGGTAGAATGTAAGCGCATTAAACACTGATTTAACACTTGGAAAAAATAAAAAATTTACCTAGGAAAATACCCTAAAAATAAGATTTTGTTCTCAAATCATGATTGTGACAGGCATGGCATGTCGCCCCGACATCTACCAAAAGAAATAATGGAATCGTAATGAAACTTAGCCATCTGTTAGACAACATGGTCTAGATATGCAGAAACTAAAATTTTAGGTGATAAATCAAGGGGAATTCCCCTGGGAGGTTAAAAACCAAAACGGTATTTTTTATAAAAAAAATTAGCTGTTTGTGGCATAGCGCTTAAACAGCTGCTCCAATTTGAATAAGATTTGGTAGAATGTAAGTGCATTAGACACTGATTTAACTATTGAAAAAAATAAAAAATTTACCTAGGGAAATACCCTAAAAATAAGATTTTGTTCTCAAATCATGATTGTGACAGGCATGGCATGGCGCCCCGACATCTACCAGAAGGAATAATGGAATCGTAATGAAACTTAGCCATTTGTTAGACAACATGGTCTAGATATGCAGAAACCAAAATTTTGGGTAATGAATCCAGGGAAATTCCCATAAGACGTTAAAAACCAAAACGTTTTTTTTTCTAATAAATTAGCTTTTGGGGGCATAGCGCTTGAACGGCTGCTCTAATTTTGATCAGATTCAGTGAAATGTTAGACCATTAGACACTTTGTGCCAATTAAAAAATAGAAAACATTTACTTAGGGTAATTTCCTTGAAAACGAAGATATGTTCTTGAGTTACGATTGTAATAGACATGCCATATCGCACTGACATCTCTAATAAGCAGTCTACAAGTCAGATTAAAACTTTAAGAATTGTTCCATAACATAAGTCACTTATAAAAACCGAAACTTATCTACTAAACCCAGGGGAATTTCCTGAAACCATTAGAAAATAAATCGGGCTGTTTTGGGAATTTAGCCTTATTTCACTACAGTGCTTGAAAAGAAGCTTTAATTCAAAATATTTGTGGTGAAATGTTCGTAAATTTTAGACGTTTATCTCTTATTTAACTGCACATGAAAAATAAGTTTGGTTGGTTAACTATGGGACCCATGCGTTTATGCTTGCAGAAACAAACTAAATACTCGGTGTATAAAATACAAATTGTGGTTAGGGACCCTGTAGCATGAATATATGGCACACAACATGTGTTTTACTAATAGTGGTGGTTAAACACGTGGTTGACACTTTCTAGTTAGAGATGTCAGTGCGATATGGCATGTCTGTTACAATCGTAACTCAAGAACATATCTTCGTTTTCAAGGAAATTACCCAAGTAAATGTTTTCTATCTTTTAATTGGCACAAAGTGTCTAATGGTCTAACATTTCACTGAATCTGATCAAAATTAGAGCAGCCGTTCAAGCGCTTTGCCCCCAAAAGCTAATTTATTAGAAAAAAAACGTTTTGGTTTTTAACGTCTTATGGGAATTCCCCTGGATTCATTACCCAAAATTTTGGTTTCTGCATATCTAGAGCATGTTGTCTAACAAATGGCTAAGTTTCATTACGATTCCATTATTCCTTCTGGTAGATGTCGGGGCGCCATGCCATGCCTGTCACAATCATGATTTGAGAACAAAATCTTATTTTTAGGGTATTTCCCTAGGTAAATTTTTTATTTTTGTCAATAGTTAAATCAGTGTCTAATGCACTTACATTCTACCAAATCTTATTCAAATTGGAGCAGCTGTTTAAGCGCTATGCCACAAAAAGCTAATTTTTTTAATAAAAAATACCGTTTTGGTTTTTAACCTCCCAGGGGAATTCCCCTTGATTTATCACCCAAATTTTTGGTTTCTGCATATCTAGACCATGTTGTCTAACAAATGGCTAAGTTTCATTACGATTCCATTATTCCTTCTGGTAGATGTCGGGGCGCCATGCCATGCCTGTCAAACCTTTGACGAAGAAAAAAAAGAAAAAAAAAAAAAACGAAAAAAAACGGACAAAAAAAATATGTGTCCCAATTTTTCAATTGGGACCCATAATAATTATGGGAATTCCCCTGGGAGGTGAAAAACCAAGACGGTATTTTTTTCAAAAATGTTAGCTTTTTTGGGCATAGCGCATGAACAGCTGCTCCAATTTTGATCAGATTTGGTAAAATAGTAGGGTGTTAGCCACTGCGTTACCAATTAGAAGAAACAAAATATTAACCTAGGGAAATACCCTAAATATGAAGATATGTTTCTAAATCAAGATTGTGACAGGCATGTTTTGTGGCTCCGACATCTACCAGAAGGGATAAAGGAATCGCAATGAAACTTTGTCATTTGTTAGATCACATGGTCTAGATGAGCAGAAAACAAAATTTTGGATAATATAATTAGGGGAATTCCCCTGGGAGGAGAAAAACCAAATCGGTATTTTTTTCAAAAATGTTAGCTTTTTTGGGCATAGCGCATGAACAGCTGCTCCAATTTTGATCAGATTTGGTAAAATAGTAGGGTGTTAGCCACTGCGTTACCAATTAGAAGAAACAAAATATTAACCTAGGGAAATACCCTAAATATGAAGATATGTTTCTAAATCAAGATTGTGACAGGCATGTTTTGTGGCTCCGACATCTACCAGAAGGGATAAAGGAATCGCAATGAAACTTTGTCATTTGTTAGATCACATGGTCTAGATGAGCAGAAAACAAAATTTTGGATAATATAATTAGGGGAATTCCCCTGGGAGGAGAAAAACCAAATCGGTATTTTTTTCAAAAATGTTAGCTTTTTTAGGCATAGCGCATGAACGGCTGCTCCAATTTTATTCAGATTTGGTGGAATGCAAGTAATTAGTCACTTATTTAACACCTAAAGAAAATAAAAAAAATATTTAGGAAAATACCCCCAAAAATAGGTTTTTGTTCTCAAATCAGGATTGTGACAGACATGCCATTTCACCTCGACATTTACCAAAAGGAGTAATGGAATCGCAAATAAAATTTTACATGTGTTAGACAACATGGTCTAGATGTGCAGAAATCAAAATTGTGGGTGATAAATTTAGGGAAATTCCCCTGATACCTTAAAAACCAAAACGGTATTTTTTCTTAAAAAAATAGCTATTTACGGGATAGCGCTTGAACAGATTCTCCAATTTTAATCAGATTTGGTGGAATGTAAGTGCATTAGTCACTGATTTAACACTTAAAACAAATAAAAAAGATTACCTAATGAAATACCCTAAAAAATAAGATTTTTTCCTTAAATCATGATAGCAACATATGCATGGCATAGCGCCCCGACATCTACCAAAAAGAGTAATGGAATCGCAATAAAAATTTGACATTTGTAAGAGAACATGGTCTAAATATGCAGAAACTATACTTTTGGGTAATGAATCCAGGGGAATTCCCCTTAGACGTTAAAAACCAAAACGTTTTTCCAATAAATTATCTTTTTGGGGCATAGCGCTTGAACGGCTGCTCTAATTTTGATCAGATTTGGTGAAATGTTATACCATTAAACACTCTGAGTCCATTTATTAAAAGAAAGAAAACATTTACTTAGGGTAATTCCCTTAAAAACTAAAATACGATCTTGAATTATGACTGTGACAGACATGCCATATCGCACTGACATATCCAACAAGAAGTCGACAAATCGGAATAAAACTTTAGGAATTGTTACATCACATGACCCACATTGTAAAACAGAAAATTATCTACTAAACCAAGGGCATTTCCCAAAAACCATGAAATCGGGGTATTTTGAAAATTTAGCTCTATTTTACCACCACTCTTGAAAAGAAGCTTTAATTTAAAACAGTTGTGGTTAAATGTTTGTATATTTAAGACGTTTATTCTTTTCTCAACTACACATGGAAAAGAAGATTGGTCTGATAACTATGGGACCCATGCGTTTATGCTTGCAGAAACAAAGTACATACTCAGTGTATAAAATACAAATTGTGGTTAGAGACACTGTAGCATGAATATATGGCATACGACATGTGTTTTACAAATAGTGGTGGCTAAACACGTGGTTGACACTCTCTAGTTTATTTTTTTGTTTTGTTTGAAGCAAATAAAGGGAAAAAAGACGGCAAATAGTCAGTCGTTAAAACGCAGGGGAACCCCCAATACTATAAATATCCACAGTTGGGTCCCTTAGACCACGACGGTTACATATTTGTAACCGAGAGGTGTCTCCCAAAAAAATGCACAACTCAGTCGTTTCTTGGGGGATTTTTCTAGTTTTTATATTTTTGGAAAGCATTTGAATAGGTCTTTCGAAATAACGCATAAAAACATAACCTTTACATTTAAAAAATTGAGTAATATTGCTCTAAACATTTTTCTTAAACATTTTTGTATCTAGTTTAACTTTTAAGCAAAACATCGCTTTTTTGTGTTTTGGGGAGTTAAAACTGTTACACTAGTTGCTGTGAGAATAAAACCAGCAGTAGCCATCTTTGTTTTCGCTTTTACCTGTCATTTTCGATCTTTCAACGATATATGTATACATATGTGTATATGACTTTTTCTAATTACTATTGATATTTTTTCATTTTTTCGTCTTTGTTTTGTTTGTTATTGAATTATTATTCGATATTCAGAAGAAATATGATAATTTACCGCCGATCAGGCTGCCAGCATGACCAAGGCCGACATTGATTCTGGTGATGAAATGCCTTATTTGTCAGTCATGGGTGACGTCATCACGCTTAGTTGACGTCATCAAAAAATAAAAGACGTAACTTTGTAGGAAATGTCATTCTGAACAACTTTGTAATACATTACTATCTTCTACAAGCTACCAGTAACCAGTAATTAGAGTATAAAGTATTGATTATGACGTCATTACAAATTCTACGACGTCATCAAAAAAAAAAAAAATATCAATTTGTAGAAAATTATATATTGGACAACTTTGTAATAGAATATTTTTCCCTAAGTCCAACAGTATTCGCAGCAAACGAGGTCAAAGCAACCTTACTCAAAACTGCCAAAAACGGCAAAAGTTCCGTCGTGGTCAAAGGGTTAAAAGATATTTCAGTGCGGAAGATACGATGAATATATTGGAACATTTTTTCCTATTAATTAAAAACGAAAACTGTGGATAAATGCCTACTCACTAACACAATGTTCCACTGAGCAGCGTATTTCAATGCTGCATCCTTTCGGCTGATGGCACACAACAACACAGGAAACGGTTATGTGGCCTTACGGTTAAAGCGACAGATTCATATTTCGCTCCGTATATAAAAAAAATGCCATAGTGACAAAGCGTATCATGGCGTCGAAACTTAGCTAGGTAAAAACAACAAAACAAACAAAAAATATAGCAATACATCTAATCTAAATAGTCCTACAATGTTACTGTTTATAGTTTAAGTATATGACTAGACTAGATGCTCGGGATGTTACATGATGACTTTATACGTTAGCTTCGAATACACCATATTTTTGCAATTTTATCGGTAAGATTTTGAACCCACAATATCATTACTTAGTGTATAATTACATTGTTTTTTATGTACCAGTCACGTTAAATGTTAAGCAGGTTGATTATTCAGCTTCACAGAAAACCGTAAGAAAGGTGGTTATCACATGGGAAACCGTCAGATTATCCCGCGACTTAACCGTCGGGTTACCGGAGATATTGCACTGTTAAACATGATTTAAAATCACAATACCACTTGGTTGCTGCAAAGTTAGCTAAGTTTATTTCACAAGGACAGAACTGATTAGACAAAAGATCGGTTTCGAACTAGAAAACTTTTGACCGAAAGTTACGCACTAACCGAGTGAGTTATTAAGACGGACAATTGTTTCTGTTTAAATTAAGAGTAATGAGGATGTAGAAGTTGTTAAGTTTACGTCATAAAAGGCATTATGAAATAACATAAGTTACTGAGTACACAAGTTATTACACAAGCATTATCAAAAAACCTTAAAAAGGTTAAGTAAACTAAGGTAAAAAGTTACTTATGGATTAAGTTAGGTCCGGCCCAATAGCTTTGTGGGTAAGTGCGTCACCTTTCAGCCGAATGGTTGCAGGTTTAAAACTGGTTGCAAGCTTGTCAGTTGTGTCCTTGGGTAAGACACTTTGCAGACGTCGCCTTGATATAGCTGCATTGTGCACGGTCAGTGAGTTTGAATCGGTGCCATAGCACATGACTGCGTAGTTCCGTGCGCATGCATTAGCAATGCACTTAGCCGGCCTTGACCCCAGTGGTTAAATGGGTTAAGCAAATACCAAGTAACGTTTATATGGTATACACTGCAATAGCTCAACCAAGTTTGTCTAAGGTGACCGAGGTCTTAATGCATCTTACGTTGTTTGTAAAGATGGGTTTTCTGTATTTTACCTCGTAAAAAATAATAGTTGGATTTCTTGTATTTGCTTTCATCACTCATCGCCATAGCTGTTAACAATTTTCCAGTTGGGTAACTTAAAAACATTTCGAGTACGGTAGTTTTCACAGAAGTGAAAGATGAAATCACCAAAATTTCCATTATTCCTAGATCAGTGATGATTCATTAAAATTTCAATAAATTTCTAATATTACGACAGGGTGAAAAAAGGTCCGGAAAATCCGCGGCTATTCGACTGCATATTTCCCCGTTGTTATAGCTACCGAAGCATGCAAGCTTAAATCGATAGCAATTTCTGTTGCGCTGAATATTACCTGTTATGCAACATAACAATATGCTATTGTGCGTCACGGGAGCAATAATGCAGAACGACTGCGGGCAAAGCTATTGTAATATATTATGCAAGCGTAAGAAACAGCAGTCTTGTATTCATATCTAGCGCCCATGCCTGGGGAAATCAAACCACACAAAATGCTCTTTCTGAACGGATGTATGGCCAGGTAGTTAATGCAACCGATGCATTCAAAGATTTCTACATAACAAAAAACCGTCATATACAGTATATAGCTACTATAATTGCATGCAATTGTGATAATTTTAAAATTAATTAAAAATTTGAACAATAAAACATTTGAAGAAAATTGTGCAGTCAGGAAACCTTGTGTACACATTCCAAAGGAGACAACAGCATAGTATATATCAGTGGTTCTCAAACCATTTAGAGTTGGGACCCACTTTTAATTACCACAATTTATGGCGACCCACTTAACTTTATATATAGTTGTTGTTTGTTTCTAGGTTACTATCGTTGCAAAGAAACACACCTCTGAAATTATGTATCCCAGGGATTCAAGATTGTGTGATGTCACAATTGTAATAATTTCCCCTTGTTTTGGATAGGAAATAGCCAGTATAGTTAATCAGAGCTTTCTATAACTTTTCACGACCCACCAAGATTCCTTTCGCGACTTACCGGTGGGTCGCGACCCATATTTTGAGAAACGCTGGACTATATATACTATACAACACACTGCGGTGCACAAAGTAATCCGACCGTGGGCACGATGTAATCTGACGATTGGCCATGAATGAACCTTTTGATGCCACACTTGGAAAAGTAAACAATTATTTCTGCTAGTTTTACGTGGGTAACAAATGTACAGCGATAACCATACTTTTTTGAGCTCAGTTTTGATTCAATGATGGCATCCCGTTTTTTAGATGTGTACTGTATTTGGTAAAGCGCGACCAGTACTGAGTGATGGCCGGCTTTAGATATTATTTTTTCAATTGTTCCTAAAATTGTAAGGTTGAATTGTGAAAACAATAACACTTATTTAATACAATACCAATAAAAAATGCGCTTTTTTAAATTCGTACACTAAAAAGTTATACGTTTATGCAATAGTTTTAAAAACTCCATAACAGTTCAAGAAACAAACTAAGAATGCAAGAAGGTTTTAATCTTAACTTTTTACTTTTAAACAACAATTGCCATTGTTACGCATAGTTCGCATTTTTAACACACAATTTCCTTTATTCTCCGATTCCTTTGTGCCTGAATGGTTGGTTAGGAAACGCCCCTATTTTCTGGTTTTAACTATAGTGTGCGGTTACATTATTATTTGCAAAATATTTAATTCTTTCAATGTTAAAGTAAAGAAAAATGCCAACCTGGGAGTGTTAGTATATCGTGGGTAATGCTCAGTTAATATATACTATATATATATATATAAAACCTCTATTTAAACGCCACGGCCTTCTGTTTTAACCCTTCTCCTAGTGGCGTTCTGTTAGAGGTGGTGTTCACTTTTCGCCTAGCTGGTCAAAATTTTGGGAAGATAAATTAAATTAGTAAAAAAACATCTCATATTATTAACATATTGAAGACATTACGATGTAGAAAACCTTCGATTACTAATTAACATAATGGCGGTCTATTAGAGATGGCGCCCAAATAGAGGTTTTTAGGTGGATTTTATTTATTAACAAGGGTAAAATTCAATGCAAAATAGTTTTAATCGGTTTTCTAGTAAATTCCGGCGTTAAGTATTATACTGCTGAATAGCTTTGTGGGTTAGTTCGTTGCCTTTCAGCCGAAAGGTTGCAGACTCGAAACTGGTCGCTTGTCTTCCCAGTGGATTTAGTTAGTAAAATATAAAATGGGGTTTATGAAATTATGTATTAGGTTCAAACAAAATATAAAAAAGGTTGTACAAAAATATCCAATATATAAAAAACTGCTAATAAGCAAATTATTTGTTTTTATCGCAGTCAAGTAATGCGGTTAAGGCCGTAGGCGCGTGTGTAAATAGCTGGATAATAACCGATATAATCGTCATTTTAGTAATATCTGGCCAGTTAAGGTTTTCCCTACTTATAGTAAACAGATTAGACTGTTTAGTTGAATTAGACTGTTTAGTAAACAGATTAGACTGTTTTCCCAATTAGTCGGCTTCTTTTATACACAAACGGGGGACACACTCATTGCCAATTAGACTTTGACCCGATTATCTGGCGCACACGTGTAAACATGATGGATTTGTGGTAAAAGCGATGAATAGCAGTTTATTTACCCAATGTCCGTAGTTGCGTCCACCCACTCAAATGTGCTTACCTTCACCACGTATGATGCACAACGTGGGGTATTGAGCTGCTCTGGGTATCAAATACATATGTACACAAGGCAGGCACAGGTTTGGCACCAACGTGTTTTTTACCATGGGTGCTTACGGACGTTACGTACGATTATCCAGGGGGGCTTACGTTACGTACGATCATGTGAAAGTATGCGTTGAATTATAACGATTGATTAAATCATTATCTCTAAGTTATTTGAAGTCGAAGTTTTGTCATATTCGCTGTGGGTTGCATTTAAACTCAGGGTAAGAGTTTCACCCCTGGCACCACTTAAAACTTGACGCGTATGTCCAGGAGAAAGGAGAAAACCTCTATTTTTCTGCAGCTTCATACTACAGGAGAAAGAACAGTTGATTTACTGCAAAAAAAGATTTGCCACGAAACCCGTTCACAAGCCAAGGATTTCGTAAGTGAATTGTTTCCAGTTTGGAATAGCGTGTACCTACCTATGTTCTCCAGTTTGGACTGGCGTGTACCTATGTTCTAGGTTTTTTTTACTGAGTCAAGTTTCGAACCCCCAATGGAGACCTTTATACTCCCGTATATAATTCGGTCGCGCACGACGGATCTTGTGTTATCGGATTATCACTAAAACATCTAAAACATGGACTTACGGAATTTAAATATTTGTTATTACTGATTAATGTGAAATAATAGTATGACATGTTTTGATTCGAAATTATATTATAAATATTTATTTATAAAAACTCCTAAGTTTTTTAACCGTTTTCTATCTGTATTTAAAATGACTTTTACAAGTGACTTTTTACGAGGTCTTTAAATTAATTTAACTAAATATTGCGAAATAACGCATGTTTAATTATAACATTCTAGTGACATTACACATAATAGTAAATCATTAGTTAACGGAAAAACTAAGATAAATTGAAATTAAGTTGGATAGGATAGGATATTGATGTTTATCCCCGTTAATAGGAAAACCAAGGGGTTTAACACACGGCAATCGTCAGATCACCTCGCGCCCACCGTCGGGTTACCGGGGCTATTGTAGTGTGTTGTATATGATAGACACGTTCCTTCAATTACGTAAAACCCATTAATCCGCTAGGTTCAGGCAATGTCAGTAAAGTGCCTTGCCGAAGGACACAACCGACATGCTAGCGACCAGTTTCGCACCTAAAACCTTTCGATTGAAAGGCGACGCACTTAACCGCCAGACCAACGGGCCGGACAAGGTGAAAATTAAACACGTCGACGGCAAGGCACTTAACGGAAACACCAGCAAATACCTGTCATTAGATGTAAGCACGCCCATTTAAGCGATGTTCCAAATAAGCTAAATATTCAAGAAAATAATTAAAAATGATGTTGACAACTACGGGGAATTCCTTTGGATTTACAATTCAAAGATCTGATCTCTCATTCTATGTTTAAAGGTCATGAATTTTCTTTTGGGTTAATATTTAAATTTGTGCAAATACAGAACTTGTGTTCAAATAATTTAATCTTTAACTGACTAATTGATTTCGACCTTACAAGCATTCAACTTCGACTAAATCGATGCTCTAAGAGTCCAAACGATTTCCTCGTTTCCACTGTCGGGTTTCCATTGCAGTATGTTGTTCATTGTCCTAACCCAGAATACACTAATAGTAAAGTAAATAGAAATTAAACTATAGAAACATTTTTAAAACATACAACGCAATAGCTTAGGTAACCAGACCATGGGCAAGTGTCTCTTTTTTAATGCATAGGCATACAACATGGATATCATGTGTTTCAAAACCTAGATCACACCGCTTTTCAACCTTAAGTAATAAGGAATAAAATATAGTTTCTCGATTTAACCGAGTAATAAACATTTTGAATAAAAAGGTGAAACACACATTTTGATTGGAGTTTATTTACATAATTAGTATTGAATCCACAAGTGCTTAAGGTGATTGTTTCAGACAGTTATACATTCGGACAATGAGTATTCCGCTGCACCATGTAGTTCCATTTTGTCAATTGTCATCGCCATTATATGATCACGTGGGCAAAGGCAGCGGTGAGTAACGTCATGAATCTCCGAATCGTTAAGTACACGAGGCCAAAATACTGGACTCACGATCTGCCCACTTTAATAAACAATGCATTATGTTGATTTACGATAAACAATTTATACGAAAATTAGGCTTGGGATAAATCATGTATTTTTCGTTTTTAAGCTCACATCCAAGACATAACTATATATATCAAGTCGCTACTTATTCTAGATCACCTAAAAGACTGTGTTGCGTCCAAGGCACCAGCGTTAACTTGGTCCTGTTCTTGACCAAGTATCATTGACCCGCCACCTCGCATTATTCCTCTACGGTGAGAAAAAGCCCCTACGCTTGTACCATTGATGTACATTCCAACTTGTGATGATTGTGTTGAATACCAAATGCACATATGCGTCTAAGGAATAGATAAATTTAATTGCCGCTGCATGCTTGTTAAATATTTTTGAATTGAAAATTGTGCGTTAAACGCGAATTGGTGGGTTTTAGACTAAACTTTACATGCAATATGGAGGGGTTAGTTTTACTTCAAGTAGTATCCGTACTAGGTGGAGGCTGGCAGACACTCTCTACGGGTATCTCCACAGCGTTCAATCCACGTTTTCGGGGATTTTTAATTCCATCATTCGAAAGTTTCCCGACAACTTTACACACTCCCACCATAGGATGAGACTGGAGACTGGGCCGGATAATCGCACTACCACCGAGTAATACGATTTTCCAAGGTGCCAGACTCTTGCCATTCGAATTTTTAAATTACAAAACTAAAGCACAGAAAGGTGAACAAACTTATCGTATTCTACTGAAGTTTAAAATCTAAGGTTCAGCAATATACAGTTGGTTTTGTTAAAAAATTGTTATTCCGATTTTTTTTCGGTGACAACATTTCGAAATTACATTTACCAAATCAAATTTACACTTTATATGTGTCAACAAAAAGTAAGTCTGGACCACTACTCGGCAACTAGTGTGCCGCGGTACACCACTGTACTGCAAGACAATGCTAGGTATGTCGAGGGAAAATAATATTTTTTAAACACAGTTTTTAACAAATAAATAGGATTTTAGGTTTTAAAAATTTAAATTTTACGGCTATTAGACACTTTGCTAATATATCAAATAGTTATAGTTTGTCAGACCTCCGATTGTACGATTTTGACTGTAATGTGCCGTCGAATATAATAAGTTTCTAATTATGCCTCGCTTAAAAAAAGATTGCGAAGCACTGTTCTAGAAAACTGTCTGATAAACAAATCTTACCTCCAGTACTGTTTAAGGCAATTTATAAAAACATTCTTACCCATTGTCCGTTCATATCAGGTGTACGAAATGTTTTAATTTTGGCATGATCCACATAGAAGTCGATTCTTCTCGTCGAGGTAAGCAGTATTATCATCTCATTGTTCCTGGCATCACTGGTTGCGTAGCTGAGCAAAGAGTCACCGCTGAAACTTGAGGTTCGAAACCACATGCAAACAGTTGCGTCGGCCAGACGTGGCACATATGAACGATATCGAATGTAATCCGTTACTTGATTTGGACGAGGGAAGTTGTAAACAACTGTTGGACAACCTTCGGGAGATATGGCAAGTTCTATTGGTTTTGTGGTCGACGGAACTACTAATTTAAATACACCAAATACAAACCAAACGAACAATACAAATACTTGTCAAGTGGATATCAATATGGTTATTGATTTCGAATGCACTATCGTTGAAAGAATGCGGAAAATTTGGTTATCTGGAATTTATCTTAATATATTTTGTAAGCTTTTCATAAAACTTATTTATGCAAAATTAGACTCAGACCTTAATTTAGCCAGTAGGTCGCGATACTCACGTCCAAATACATTGCAAAACCAAAATAACTGCTTTAGTAAATTAATAACTTATTTCAGTAGTATTTATTTACACCGATACTATAGGAATATAAATAAGCTTTATAAAGCTATACCTATTAGTTGTCGGAATATAACAGCATGTAATCGCGCAATTACCATTTTTCAGTCGTTGAATTTCCTTTTCTTGCCTTTCCAATTCGACATTGCAGCCGCACACATTTTCTGCGTAGGAATAACAATTACTTACTCGCTGCTACTTCCATTGGCATGCTGTAAATACACCTGCTGGTGGTCCTGTAGCTCCCGCACTGCCCTTTTCACCTTTCGGTCCAGCTTTTCCTCTGACCCCACCGGAGCTCCCAGTCAATTGAGAAAAGACTTCTGTAAACATCGAAAATTACCATACTATATGATGTTACTATCTAGGAAAAATGGTGGATTGGCGCCTCGACTTTCAGCTGTACGATTGCAAAATAGAAACCTGTTCCTAGCTTGTCAGTTATGTTCAAGGGGAAGCACTTGCCGGACGTTGTGATAATTCACTTTGTGCTTTTAATTTACGGGTTAAAACATAATATATTTATGTATATATACAAAATATTCTAAAATAAAAAGAACAGAAATACAATAAAAAATAGTTTACGTTACTGCTCATTTATCTGCTGGGTATTGTAATAAAATAAATAAATGTTTAAATTCAGCGTTATATGTAACATTGTACAATAATTATCAACAAAACTCGAAAACTCTTTACCCCCGATGTCCCCAGTTAACGACGAAAGGCTTGAAACAGGAGCGCAAATCTGAACCTGATTAGGATTGGATTGGCACGTACCAGCGCCCGCTGATTTCTTATACAATAAACAGTACAAAAGACAGATAAATACTAGTTTTCTTTGCGACATCTTTATAATCCTAGTTGTATCTATTTAATCTGAAGAAATGGTATAAAGCCTACTAAATTTTGAAAAAGGAAAATTGCAATTCGGAAAAGTTTTTTTTAAAGTTTGAAACGTTTAAACACGTCTTTCACGGCAATTTTGCCAATACCAGACGTAACAAAAAATAAGACAAAGTGTTTTATTTTCTTACACTCGATTAACACCTCATCTTAAGTTTTTTTACCACGTTTCCGATCGTTTTTAAAAATTATTCAATAACCAGTTACCGAGTAAATTTAAAATGGAAAAAACACAGAGTGTCATGAACGATTTACACCCAACCGGTTCCAGCAGATGGCCGACTGCGAGTCTCACCAACTAAGATAATCAAATTGTTAAACTGCACTGTATAGTCATGGGCATTCAGCCACCTCGCACTTTTGCTCTTATCCTTACTATATGATTAGGTTCCGTTGATTGCGGTCTCTCCGGTATTCCATTTGTGGAAAAACAGTCACATCCGCAATTTTCCTTCTTTGTATTTTGCATAAATTCAGGACTAGTTTCAGTTGATTTAGGTATTGTTTTACATACGCAAAAACAGAAACATCCGCCATTGCGCACTCTTGGTACCTTCGTAGCTTCGGGACTAGTTTCGGTTAATTTCGGTATAGTTTCACATACGCAAGAACAGCCAGATCCCAATATTTTTCTAGTTGTACAAGTTATGTTGCTTACTTGCCTCAGTGGTATTAAGTGGAATAGTATTAGGCTGGGTTAATCAGTTACAGTAGCCTAATTAGTCAAATGCAACTTTGCAATATGTTTTTATCAGACCACCCACGATGTTATTTATGTGTGCAACTTTTACCTCGAATCTCATAAATGATCAATTATGGTTTTGACTGTTCCACCTAATTAATAACACGTCTGTAAAATCGAGATGAAAGTCCATTTCTTAAATCCGTCCTAAGTGTATTAATTGACATCGCAAATAAATTTATTTGAATAACCCTGCGGTTTCAAGTTCTTGCCATATTAGCGTACTGGCATCGATAGCACAAAGTAATAAAGTATGTCTGCATGCAGTGGCGTATAAAGGATCGGGCTAAGGGGGTGGTCAACTATTTATTCTCTCCAATGCAAACTGGCCTCACAAAAACGGCTGTCACTTAAAATCCTAACATAGGAATTCTTAGATTTTTTCACAATTTTAAATTGAAGCTTGGATCAGATACCTAAACTCAAAACCCATTACAATTTTACTTAAAACTGTTAAGCCCATACCCTTACGTACATCGACACATTTTTTCTAACAAATCAGCTAGCAGACAATCAACACCTTTATTTCGAAAACCACGGCTCCACTAATACAAAACTTTACAGCTAAACAAGAACACCGGCGCGCAGACTAACACATGCTGCTTTCAACCAAACAAACATTATTACCAGCATTGTTACTAAGCAAAACAGTCGTTTAAAACAATACCTAAGGGAGGGTACCACTCGTCACATCCTGCCGGATTTTGATAAAACTTAACGAAAAACGTCTCGTATATATATTTAAATACACAATCCAACAACGCACACAAATAAAACAAGGGCTGCAACGATATATCTATAATTTCCATACTATCGATTCTACTCAGCTACGATACTAATAAAGAAGTATTGTGATTAGCGTACCACATACGCAGGTAAACTTTGCCTAAAATGCGTCTGGTCTATCGTTAAAATAGGGGTTAAGCACTCACAAACGCATTGTTATGTCAAACCATAATGGTCAAACACACTTGCTATTGTGATGTGCCGTATTAACGTAGTTTAACACCTATTATTGTGTATTATTGGGGCTAATATGTTATATTGATACTGTTCATTTATACAGTTGTGTCCATTGTGGAATGTTGGATTGTGCAAGTACTTTTAAATAAATTTGCATAACGGACGTTTACTGGTAGCAGTTGTTATGTAAATTGTGGCAAATATTGGCAACATAATCGAAATCCCGGAACAGGTATAAAGCTTGATTTGTTCCAGTTAGACCCTAACTGCCTAACGGCTCGATCTGGAGATCTTTCGGTTGCATCTACCAATACGTTTGTCAACGCAATTATTTATCGTCATTGCGTCTTCTTCAGGGAAAGAAAACAAATGAATTGTTTAAATGCGGATTAAATGCTTTAAACCCGAGGCGTGTAACATACGGCCCGCGGTACCTATATACATAGCCCGCCAAAGACTTAATACTTCGTAGCCTATCAATTTAAAACCTTTTTCTGAATTGTAACGGCATCATTCGCATGTTTTACTACAGTATAAGACTACGTCACACTGCGATTAAATTTCGTTTACGGTACTGTCACCAGATAGTTTAAAAATTC
Organism: Ciona savignyi; assembly: GCA_000149265.1. Lineage (NCBI taxonomy): Eukaryota > Metazoa > Chordata > Ascidiacea > Phlebobranchia > Cionidae > Ciona > Ciona savignyi. The sequence goes on along the minus strand of CH002150.1, from coordinate 40,232 downwards.
CGCTTACATCGAAGAGTGTTACGATTATAAATGGTTAACGCGACCGATACATATACCGACTCTTATACAAAAAAACGGTCCTAGTGACGAGCCCATCATGGATTCGAAACTTGACTCGGTTAAAAAAAAAGAAAAAAACAGGTAAAAATGGTAAAACTGCTGCACCGTATAGTCATGGGTGTTCCGCCACCCCACCTCGCAATTTTGCTCTTATCCTTACTATCTAATTCGGTTCAGTCGATTGCGGTCTCTCTGGTATTCCATTTGTGGAAATACAGTCACATCCGCCATTTCGCTTCTTTGTGTTTTCCATAAATTCAGGACTAGTTTCGGTTGATTTTGGTATTGTTTTACATACGCAAGAACAGCAACATCTGCCATTGCGCACTCTTGGTACCACCGTAACTTCGGGACTAGTTTCGGTTGATTTCGGTATTGTTTCACATACGCAAGAACAGCAACATCCGCCATTGCGTACTCTTGGTACCACCGTAACTTCGGGATTAGTTTCAGTTGATTTCGGTATTGTTTCACATACGCAAGAACAGCCACATCCGCCATTGCACACTCTTGCTACCACCGTATCTTCGGGACTAGTTTCGGTTAATTTCGGTATTGTTTCACATACGCAAGAACAGCCACATCCGCCATTGCACACTCTTGCTACCACCGTATCTTCGGGACTAGTTTCGGTTGATTTCGGTATTGTTTCACATACGCAAGAACAGCCAGATCCCATTATTTTGCTAGTTGTACAATTTATGTCGCTTACTTGCCTCAGTGGTATTAAGTGGAACAGTATTAGGCTGGGTTAATCAGTTACAGTAGCCTAATTAGTCAAATGCAATTTTACAATGTGTTTTTATCAGACCACCCACGATGTTATTGTGTGTGCAACTTTTACCTCGAATCTCATAAATGATCAATTATGGTTTTGACTGTTCCACTTAATTAATAGCACGTCTGTAAACTCGAGATGAAAGTCCATTTGTTAAATCCGTCCTAAGTGTATGAATTGACATCGCAAATAAATTTATTTGAATAACCCTGCGGTTTCAAGTTCTTGCCATATTAGCGTACTGGCATCGATAGCACAAAGTAATAAAATATCTCTGCATGTAGTGGCGTATTTAGGATCGGGTTAAAAAGGCGTTCATTTAATTACTCTCCCGCCCTATCTATCCAATGCAAACTGACCTTACAAAAACAGTTTTCATTAAAAATCCTGACATAGAAAGTCTTAGATATTTTCACAATTTTAAATCTAAGCTTAGATCTGCAACTTAGCGTCACATTTTTCATAACAAAACAGCTAGCAGATGAACAGTCAACACCTTTATTTCGCAGCACTGCTCCACTATTACACAACTTTACAGATAAATGAGAACACCGGCGCGCATACTAGCACATGCTGCTTTCTCGGTCTGCAGTCGAATGCTCTACCACTGAGCTATATCCCCGAGGTGACAACGTAATGTAAATTTGCGTTTGAGTGAGAAGTGGTGTCAATATCCCCTCTAGGCCTACTTTATCACGATTTATTTCTTTATCCACAGGTATTTATTGTATAACAACGACAGTTCTGAGAAAAAAATTTAAAAGATAAAAACGGAGCTTGATTTTAATACTTTAAAGATGGGTTATTAAGATTAAATGAATTTATTTTGGTAAACATCATATTACTTTCGAAATAACAAATGCTATTTGCAACACTTTTAAGCTTGAAAATATATTAAAACCAGCGTAAAGATTACAGCGATTTAAAAACTACATTAAAGACTAAACTATGTCATTTCAAATGTTTATGAAATACATTAAATACAGCGGACACCCGGATTTGAACCAGGGACCTCTCGATCTGCAGTCGAATGCTCTACCACTGAGCTATATCCCCTAGATGAAAGCGCAATGTAAATTGGCGGTTGAGTTAGAAGGTGGTTTCATGATTACCTCTACTTGTTCAGGGATTATTTCTTTATCAATGCGTATTTATTGTTTAACATTGTCAGTTCCCATACATTTTTCTTAAAGGTAACTAAAAGAGCTTGATTACAATACTTTAAAAATGGGTTATTAAGATTAAATTAATATATGTAGGCTACTGTACTCATGATTTTACTGTCGATATAACGAATGCTATTTGCAACCCTTTTAAGCTTGAAAATATTTTAAAACCAGCTTATAGATTACAGCGATTTAAAAAATACATTAAAGAATGAACTATGTTATTTCGAATATTTATGAACCAAGTTAAAAACAGGGGACACCCGGATTTGAACCAGGGACCTCTCGATCTGCAGTCGAATGCTCTACCACTGAGCTTTATCCCCGAGATGACAGCGTAATGTACATTTGCGTTTGAGTGAGAAGTGGTGTCAATATCCCCTCTAGGCCTACTTTATCACGATTTATTTCTTTATCCACAGGTATAAAAATATTGTATAACAACGACAGTTCTCAGAAAATAATTTAAAAGATAAAAACGGAGCTTGATTTTAATACTTTAAAGATGGGTTATTAAGATTAAATGAATTTATTTTGGTAAACATCATATTACTTTCGAAATAACAAATGCTATTTGCAACCCTTTTAAGCTTGAAAAATATTTTTAATCAGCGTATAGATTACAGCGATTTAAAAACCACATTAAAGACTGAACTATGTCATTTCAAATGTTTATGAAATAAATTAAATACAGGGGACACCCGGATTTGAACCAGGGACCTCTCGAACTGCAGTCAAATGCTATACCACTGAGCTATATCCCCTAGAAGGAAGGGTAATGTAAATTGGCGGTTAATTTAGAAGGTGGTGTCATGATTACCTCTACTTGTTCACGAATTATTTTTTTATCAATGAGTATTTATTGTTTAACATTTTCAGTTTCCATCCAATTTTTTAAAGATAAATATAAGATCTTGATTATAATACTTGAAAGATGGGTTATTAAGATTAAATGAATATATGTATTGTACTCATGATTTTACTTTCGATATAACGAATGCTATTTGCAACCCTTTTAAGCTTGAAAATATATTAAAACCAGCGTAAAGATTACAGCGATTTAAAAACTACATTAAATACTGAACTATGTCATTTCAAATGTTTATGAAATACATTAAAAACAGGGGACACCCGGATTTGAACCAGGGACCTCTCGATCTGCAGTCGAATGCTCTACCACTGAGCTATATCCCCTAGATGAAAGCGTAATGTAAATTGGCGGTTGAGCTAGAAGGTGGTCTCATGATTACCTCTACTTGTTCAGGGATTATTTCTTTATCAATGCGTATTTATGGTTTAACATTGTCAGTTCCCATACATTTTTCTTAAAGATAAATAAAAGAGCTTGATTACAATACTTTAAAAATGGGTTATTAAGATTAAATTAATATATGTAGGCTACTGTACTCATGATTTTACTGTCGATATAACGAATGCTATTTGCAACCCTTTTAAGCTTGAAAATATTTTAAAACCAGCTTATAGATTACAGCGATTTAAAAAATACATTAAAGAATGAACTATGTTATTTCGAATATTTATAAACCAAAGTAAAAACAGGGGACACGCTGATTTGAACCAGGGACCTCTCGATCTGAAGTCGAATGCTCTACCACTGAGCTATATCCCCGAGATGACAGCGTAATGTACATTTGCGTTTGAGTGAGAAGTGGTGTCAACATCCCCTCGAGGCCTACTTTTTCACGATTTATTTCTTTATCCACAGGTATTTATTGTATAACAACGACAGTTCTCAGAAAAAAAATTAAAAGATAAAAACGGAGCTTGATTTTAATACTTTAAAGATGGGTTATTAAGATTAAATGAATTTATTTTTGTAAACATCATATTACTTTCAAAATAAAAAATGCTATTTGCAACCCTTTTAAGCTTGAAAATATTTTTAACCAGCGTATAGATTACAGCGATTTAAAAAGTACATTAAAGACTGAACTATGTCATTTCAAATGTTTATGAAATAAATTAAATACAGGGGACACCCGGATTTGAACCAGGGACCTCTCGATCTGCAGTCGAATGCTCTACCACTGAGCTATATCCCCGAGATGACAGCGTAATGTACATTTGCGTTTGAGTGAGAAGTGGTGTCAACATCCCCTCGAGGCCTACTTTTTCACGATTTATTTCTTTATCCACAGGTATTTATTGTATAACAACGACAGTTCTCAGAAAAAAAATTAAAAGATAAAAACGGAGCTTGATTTTAATACTTTAAAGATGGGTTATTAAGATTAAATGAATTTATTTTTGTAAACATCATATTACTTTCAAAATAAAAAATGCTATTTGCAACCCTTTTAAGCTTGAAAATATTTTTAACCAGCGTATAGATTACAACGATTTAAAAAGTACATTAAAGACTGAACTATGTCATTTCAAATGTTTATGAAATAAATTAAATACAGGGGACACCCGGATTTGAACCAGGGACCTCTCGATCTGCAGTCGAATGCTCTACCACTGAGCTATATCCCCGAGATGACAGCTTAATGTAAACTGGCGTTTGAGAAAGAAGTGGTCTCAAGGTTACCTCTAATTGTTCACGATTTATTTTTTTTATTCATAGGTATTTATTGTATAACAATGACATTTCTTAGCAAATTTTTTTAAAGATAAATAAAAGAGCTTGATTATAATACTTTAAATATGGGTTATTAAGATTAAATAAATATATATGTAGGCCTATTGTACACATGATTTTACTTTCGATATACCGAATGCAATTTGCAACCGTTTTAAGCCTGAAAATATATTAAAACCAGCGTATAGATTACAGCGATTTAAAAAGTACCTTAAAGACTGAACTATGTCATTTCAAATGTTTATGAAATACATTAAATACAGGGGACACCCGGATTTGAACCAGCGACCTCTCGATCTGCAGTCGAAAGCTCTACCACTGAGCTATATCCCCTAGATGAAAGCGTAATGTAAATTGGCGGTTGAGTTAGAAGGTGGTCTCATGATTACCTCTACTTGTTCAGGAATTATTTCTTTATCAATGCGTATTTATTGTTTAACATTGTCAGTTCCCATCCATTTTTCTTAAAGATAAATAAAAGAGCTTGATTATAATACTTTAAAGATGGGGTATTAAGATTAAATGAATATATGTATTGTAATCATGATTTTAATGTCGATATAACGAATGCTATTTGCAACCCTTTTAGGCTTGAAAATATTTTAAAACCAGCTTATAGATTACAGCGATTTAAAAAATACATTAAAGAATGAACTATGTTATTTCGAATATTTATGAACCAAATTAAAAACAGGGGACACCCGGATTTGAACCAGGGACCTCTCGATCTGCAGTCGAATGCTCTACCACTGAGCTATATCCCCGAGGTGACAGCGTAATGTAAATTGGCGTTTGAGTGAGAAGTGGTGTCAATATCCCCTCTAGGCCTACTTTATCATGATTTATTTCTTTATCCACAGGTATTTATTGTATAACAACGACAGTTCTCAGAAAAAAATTTAAAAGATAAAAACGGAGCTTGATTTTAATACTTTAAAGATGGGTTATTAAGATTATGTAGCAACGTAAAACGACTACTTCTTTACGCTCTCGCGTATCTCTACCAAGTGTATTTACCCTATGTAACGGTGAGAAACGAAATTTTTCCAAAGCGAAATGGCAGAAACGAAAGTTTTGTTTCTGAAAAAAAATGTATTAGATAATTTTTTTAGCAGTTAGGTGGCACTAGAGGTCAAACAGTAAAATAACCATTTAACTTCTTTTAAATCAATAACGGTGTCTGGCCGAATGGTTTGCGCGACTGATTCGTAATTATGGACCGGCCCATGTTGGGTTTGATACTTTATCCTGTGAATATTTTTTTATTCACATGAACCAGCCTAATTAAAATTGGTAAAACGTCAGTGGTGTGAATAATGACTCATAATGGAGTTACATTATTACTTGTGTAATAGGATAGGATAGGATAGGATAGGATAGGATATTCATGTTTATCCCCGTGAATGGGAAAACCCCAGGGGTTATCACACGGGCAATCGTCAGATCACCTCGCGCCCATCGTCGGGTTACCGGAGCTATTGCAGTGTGTTGTATATGATAGACACGTTCCTTCAATTTGGTAGAACCCATTAATCCGCTGGGTTCAGGCAATGTCCGTAAAGTGCCTTGCCCAAGGACACAACCGACTAGCTAGCGACCAGTTTCGCACCTGCAACCTTTCGATTGAAAGGCGACGCACTTAACCGCTAGACCATCGGGCCGGACTAATCCCCACAACAGAAAAGATTTTTTTGTTTGCAATACAAAATTACAAATATGGTGCTCAGTTTGTGATCAGATGTTTATTAATTACGTGCGTCACCGAGTAGCACATAATCTAAATGTTCTATAGCGTTTCTCGGGTAAAATTTTTGTTTCTTAGAAACGAAAATTGTGTTTCTTAAATGAGTTTAGGATTATTATTTCCCAAGTTCTATGATTACATAATTCGTTAAGCTGACACAATATCAACAATTTCGAGTGAAAATGATTGCATGTGCAGTTTTTTACGGGCGGTAATAGAAACAAACGGGGTTAAAAGAGTGATTTAAATTCGTGTAACCGACATTAAAAAAACTCGTCATAAATAATGATTTTAATTTAGAATAACATTAGAGAGATTTTCAGGTAGATATACATGAACAAACTGTCGTAAAAATAACAAAAAACGAAAATTACGTGACTAAAGATAAAATGGATGATGATAATTACCCCAAAAGTGATTACGTTTTTGAGTTTTAGATTTTTTGCTTTCCGAAACTCGCTTTTGTGGTGTGTCATTTAGTTAGTTCTGCTACAACATACCTTTTCTGCAATCATTGTGTTTATCCATAATAAACAACAAGTTTTGCAATACGTAGTTAAACTAAGTGGCAAGATCATCGACTTCACTCAATGATGGTTAATTCAGAACGGAAAATGAGAACTTGGTTCGCAATAAAGAAGATATTTAATTATATTGTAAAAAAATGATATGTGTTAATTGCAGCATCACACCTAAGTTCATTAATATACTGCGAAAATTTGTCGATATTTATATATGAAAGCGGGCTGATATCACGTCAATGACGTATATAAGAAAATGACTTAAGGTGTTTCCGTAATATGTTTGAATATTGTCCTTTAAAAAGCGATTGTCATTTTTCTTTCTTATAAACGATAATCATATTTTCCAACATATTATATTAAATCCAACAGGTACACTTTTTAATGATTGTGATTGAATGACAGATGAACCAATGTCCTAAAATAGTTAATATTCATGCCTGTATTGAGAATTGCATGTTAATCTGAACAAGGGATTAATGTTTTCATATATTGTAGTATTATGGAATTAAATAGGATCGATATAGCGAACATTTTGATAATTTGACCTTGTGTGGGTGCGTTTGTGGCGCGCGTTTGAAAACCAAACAAGATATAAGGTTTTTTGGGGGAACAAATTTAAAGGTATGTTATCTACCCATCTACCAATTTTCATGTACTTACCACAACAAATCGTCGATTTAGGTATATCCAAGTTGTTTCATTTCAACCCAAAGCGAAAATACTGATAATTTGACGTAGTGTGGGTGCGTCAATGGCGCGCGTTTGAAAACAAAACGGGATAAAAGGTTTATTTTTTGGGAGCAATTTTATAAATGTGTTATCCACCCATCTACCGATTTTCATGTACTTACTATAACAAATCGTCGATTTAGGTACATCCAAGCTGTTTCATTTCAACCTAAAGCGAACATATTGATAATTTGACGTAGTGTGGGTGCGTGAATGGCGCGCGTTTGTAAACCAAACGAGATATAAGGTTTATTTTTTGTCAAAAAAATTAAAGGTATGTTATCTACCCATCTTCCAATTTTCATGAACTTACTACAACAAATCGTCGATTTAGCTATATCCAAGCTGTTTCATTTCAACCTAAAGCGAACATATTGATAATTTGACGTAGTGTGGGTGCGTGAATGGCGCGCGTTTGAAAACCAAACGAGATATAAGGTTTATTTTTTGGCAACAAATTTAAAGGTATGTTATCTACCCATCTACCGATTTTCATGTACTTACTATAACAAATCGTCGATTTAGCTATATCCAAGCTGTATCATTTCATCCCAAAGCGAACATATTGATAATTTGACGTAGTGTGGGTGCGTGAATGGCGCGCGTTTGAAAACCAAACGAGATATAAGGTTTATTTTTTGGGAGCAAGTTTATAAATGTGTTATCCACCCATCTACCAATTTTCATGTACTTACTATAACAAATCGTTGATTTAGCTATATCCAAGCTGTTTCATTTCATCCCAAAGCGAACATATTGATAATTTGACGTGGTGTGGGTGCGTGAATGGCGCGCGTTTGAAAACCAAACGAGATATAAGGTTTATTTTTTGGCAACAAATTTAAAGGTATGTTATCTACCCATCTACCGATTTTCATGTACTTACTATAACAAATCGTCGATTTAGCTATATCCAAGCTGTTTCATTTCATCCCAAAGCGAACATATTGATAATTTGACGTAGTGTGGGTGCGTGAATGGCGCGCGTTTAAAAACCAAACGAGATATAAGGTTTATTTTTTGGGAGCAAGTTTATAAATGTGTTATCCACGCATCTACCAAATTTCATCTACTAACTATAAGAAATCGTCGATTTAGGTATATCCAAGCTGTTTCATGTCAACCCAAAGCAAACATATTGATAATTTGACGTGGTGTGGGTGCGTTCATGGCGCGCGTTTGAAAACCAAACAAGATATAAGGTTTATTTTTTGGGACCAAATTTATAAATGTGTTATCCACCCATCTACCGATTTTCATGTACTTACTACAATAAATTGTCGATTTAGCTATATCCAAGCTGTTTCATGTCAACCCAAACCGAACATATTGATAATTTGACGTATAGTGTGGGTGCGTTCATGGCGCGCGTTTGAAAACCACAACAAGGTATAAGGTTTATTTTTTGGGAGCAAGTTTATAAATGTGTTATCTACCCATCTACCAATTTTCATGTACTTACTACAATAAATCGTCGATTTAGGTATATCCAAGCTGTTTCATTTCAACCCAAACCGAACATATTGATAATTTGACGTAGTGTGGGTGCGTTCATGGCGCGCGTTTGAAAACCAAACAAGATATAAGGTTTATTATTTGGGAGCAAGTTTATAAATGTGTTATCCACCCATCTACCAATTTTCATGTACTTACTATAACAAATCGTTGATTTAGCTATATCCAAGCTGTTTCATTTCATCCCAAAGCGAACATATTGATAATTTGACGTAGTGTAGGTGCGTGAATGGCGCGCGTTTGAAAACCAAACGAGATATAAGGTTTATTTTTTGGGAGCAAGTTTATAAATATGTTATCCACCCATCTACCAATTTTCATGTACTTACTATAACAAATCATCGATTTAGCTATATCCAAGCTGTTTCATTTCAACCCAAACCGAACATATTGATAATTTGACGTATAGTGTGGGTGCGTTCATGGCGTGCGTTTGAAAACCAAACAAGATATAAGGTTTATTTTTTGGGAGCAAATTTATAAATGTGTTATCCACCCATCTACCGATTTTCATGTACTTATTATAACAAATCGTCGATTTAGGTATATCCAAGCTGTTTCATTTCAACCTAAAGCGAACATATTGATAATTTGACGTAGTGTGGGTGCGTGAATGGCGCACTTTTGAAAACCAAACGAGATATAAGGTTTATTTTTTGGCAACACATTTAAAGGTATGTTATCGACCCATCTACCGATTTTCATGTACTTACTATAACAAATCGTAGATTTAGGTATGTCCAAGCTGTTTCATTTCAACCCAAAGCGAACATATTGATAATTTGACGTGGTGTGGGTGCGTGAATGGCGCGCGTTTGAAAACCAAACGAGATATAAGGTTTATTTTTTGGCAACAAATTTAAAGGTGTGTTATCTACCCATCTACCGATTTTCATGTATTTACTATAACAAATCGTCGATTTAGCTATATCCAAGCTGTTTCATTTCATCCCAAAGCGAACATATTGATAATTTGACGTAGTGTGGGTGCGTGAATGGCGCGCGTTTGAAAACCAAACGAGATATAAGGTTTATTTTGGA
>CH002150.1:5994-29973 GCA_000149265.1 Ciona savignyi | reverse complement strand
TCTCGCCCTGTGGTGGAATCCAAGCTGTTTCATTTCATCCCAAAGCGAACATATTGATAATTTGACGTAGTGTGGGTGCGTGAATGGCGCGCGTTTAAAAACCAAACGAGATATAAGGTTTATTTTTTGGGAGCAAGTTTATAAATGTGTTATCCACGCATCTACCAAATTTCATCTACTAACTATAAGAAATCGTCGATTTAGGTATATCCAAGCTGTTTCATGTCAACCCAAAGCAAACATATTGATAATTTGACGTGGTGTGGGTGCGTTCATGGCGCGCGTTTGAAAACCAAACAAGATATAAGGTTTATTTTTTTTGACCAAATTTATAAATGTGTTATCCACCCATCTACCGATTTTCATGTACTTACTACAATAAATTGTCGATTTAGCTATATCCAAGCTGTTTCATGTCAACCCAAACCGAACATATTGATAATTTGACGTATAGTGTGGGTGCGTTCATGGCGTGCGTTTGAAAACCAAACAAGGTATAAGGTTTATTTTTTGGGAGCAAGTTTATAAATGTGTTATCTACCCATCTACCAATTTTCATGTACTTACTACAATAAATCGTCGATTTAGGTATATCCAAGCTGTTTCATTTCAACCCAAACCGAACATATTGATAATTTGACGTAGTGTGGGTGCGTTCATGGCGCGCGTTGATGAAAACCAAACAAGATATAAGGTTTATTATTTGGGAGCAAGTTTATAAATGTGTTATCCACCCATCTACCAATTTTCATGTACTTACTATAACAAATCGTTGATTTAGCTATATCCAAGCTGTTTCATTTCATCCCAAAGCGAACATACTGATAATTTGACGTAGTGTAGGTGCGTGAATGGCGCGCGTTTGAAAACCAAACGAGATATAAGGTTTATTTTTTGGGAGCAAGTTTATAAATATGTTATCCACCCATCTACCAATTTTCATGTACTTACTATAACAAATCGTCGATTTAGCTATATCCAAGCTGTTTCATTTCAACCTAAAGCGAACATATTGATAATTTGACGTAGTGTGGGTGCGTGAATGGCGCACTTTTGAAAACCAAACGAGATATAAGGTTTATTTTTTGGCAACACATTTAAAGGTATGTTATCGACCCATCTACCGATTTTCATGTACTTACTATAACAAATCGTAGATTTAGGTATATCCAAGCTGTTTCATTTCAACCCAAAGCGAAAATATTGATAATATGACGTAGTGTGTGTGCGTTCGTGCCGCGCGTTTGAAAACCAAACAAGATATAAGGTTTATTTTTTGGGAGCAATTTTATAAATGTGTTATCAACCCATCTAACAATTTTCATCTACTAACTATAAGAAATCGTCGATTTAGGTATATCCAAGCTGTTTCGTGTCAACCCAAAGCAAACATATTGATAATTTGACGTGGTGTGGGTGCGTTCATGGCGCGCGTTCGAAAACCATACGAGATATAAGGTTTATTTTTGGGAGCAAATTTATAAATGTGCTATCCACCCTTCTACCAATTTTCATGTACTTACTACAATAAATTGTTGATTTAGCTATATCCAAGCTGTTTCGTTTCAACCCAAACCGAACATATTGATAATTTGACGTATAGTGTGGGTGCGTGAATGGCGCGCGTTTGAAAACCAAACAAGATATAAGGTTTATTTTTTTGGGAGCAAATTTATAAATGTCTTATCCACCCATCTACCAATTTTCATGTACTTACTACAAGAAATCGTCGATTTAGGTATATCCAAGCTGTTTCACGTCAACCCAAACCGAACATATTGATAATTTTACGTAGTGTGGGTGCCTTCATGGCGTGCGTTTGAAAACCAAACAAGATATAAGGTTTATTTTTTGAAAACAAATTTAATGTCAATCTAAGCTAAAATCATTTTTATGACTAGTTATTTTAATGTTTATCGGTTGCACACATTTATATCACTCTTTAATCACGTTTCTTTGTATTACCGCCCGTGAAAAGTTCTAATCAGTGTGTTATTTACAATATTGTAGGTTAATGCATTTAGTATTTATTTAAATAAATAGAAAAAAATACATTATCTTGGTATAAAAAGGCCCAACCACATTTATTAACTGCACGCGCAATATCTTTGACTCGAAATTGTTGTGGTATGTAAGAGTTGGAAAAGCTAACCTCTTTCTTCAAGTACATTAAGCAATCGTGACCTAAGCGTTTATGTAAGGATTTTTGGCCCTGGTGCACCAGTAGGAGACGCGCTTATCTTTTTGATGACTCGTGCGAACGCGGTCAGCTCACGATAATAATAACGGAGAATAAACTATTATTTCTTTAATATAAATCGTGAGGTCTCTAACAATTCAAGCCAAAAAGTAAACCTTGTTTCTAAAGTTCGGTGTGCACACCACACGCATGTCGCGCAACTAAAATTTCCACATTTAAAAGATCCCTGATTTATTGTTGTTTACAAGAATTAGTTCTTCGAAATCATTAATCAGATCACCGCTGCTTAATGCGTAATTGGATCTATGCCCGTCCTAACTAAATTCATATAAATAAAACGCTATTTAATATTTTTTAAATAAATGGATCAAATACTGCACACACAATCTCTTTCAACCGAAATTGTTGTGGTATTGCGTCAGCTAAATTACTCATATAATCATAAAACTTGGGAAAGTGATAACCCAAAATTCACTTAAGAAACACAATTGTTGTTTCTAGAAACGAAAATTTTGTTTCCAGAAACAAAAAAATGTTAACTGAGAAACGAAAATTGTGTTTCCAGAAACGAAAATTTTGTTTCTAGAAGCTATAAAGAAAAGTTTCGTTTTTATGTTAGTTTTACGACATTTTGTTTATTAATATAAACCGGACACATTTCTTTGAAGTTAATCTAAATAAAAATCATATTTATGTCTAGTTGTTTTAATGTTTATCGGTTGCACACATTTAAATTAATCTTTAATCCCGTTTATTTCTAATACCGCCTGTTAAAGGACTAACCATTGTGTTATTATTAATGTTGTGGGTTTATACCCTTATTTTATTTATATAAATATAGAACAAATACATTATATTAGTATAAAAGGACCAACTACATTTATTAACCGAACACGCAATCTCTTTAATTCGAAATTGATGTGGTATTGCGTCATCTTAACGAATCATATAATTTGGGAAAACGATAACCCTAAATTCATTTAAGAAACAAAATTTTTCTTTCTAGAAACGAAAATTTTAGCCGAGAAACGAAAATTTCGTTTCCAAAAACGAAAATTGTGTTTCCAGAAACGAAAATTTTGTTTAAAGAAGCGATAACCAAAAATTTTGTTTTTATGTTAGTTTTACGACGTTTGTTTTTTAATATATGCCTGACACTTCTCTCTAATGTTAATCTAAATTAAAATCATTATTTATGGCTAGTTGTTTTAATGTTTATCGGTTGTACACATTTAAATCACTCTTTAATCCCGTTTGTTTTTTAATACCGCCCGAGAAAAGTACTAACCAGTGTGTTATTTTGTTTTGGGTTTATACATTTATTTTTATTTATATAATTGTAGAACAATTACATTATCTTAGTATAAACGGTCCAACTACATTTATTAACTGCACACGCAATCTTTTTAACTAGAATTTGGAAATCATAAGATTTGGTAAAATGATGACCCTAAATTCATTTAGAAATTGAATTTTTGTTTCTAAAAACGAAAATTTTTAGCCAAGAAACGAAAATTTCGTTTCCAGAAACAAAAATTTTGATTATAAAAGTGATAACGAAAAGTTTTGGTTTTATGTTGGTTTTAAGAAATTTTGTTTATTAATATATACCTGACACTTTTATCTAATGTTAATCTAAACCAAAATCATTATTTATGTCGAGTTGTTTTAATGTTTATTGGTTGCACACATTTAAATAACTCTTTCTACATTTATTAACTGCACACACGATCTCCTTCACTCGAAATTGTTGTGGTATTGCGTCAATTTAACGAATAATACAATCATTGAATTTGGGAAAACGATAACCAAAAAGTTATTTAAGAAACACAATTTTTGTTTCTAGAAACGGAAATTTTATCCGAGAAACGAAAATTTCGTTTCCAGAAAAGAAAATTTTGTTTCTAGAAGCGATAACGAAAACTTTCGTTTTTATGTTAGTTTTACGACATTTTGTTTATTAATACATACCTGACACTTTTATTTACTGTTAATCTAAACTAAAATTAATATTTATGTCAAGTTGTTTTAATGTTTGTCGGTTGCACACATTTAAATCACTCTTAAATTACATTTGTTTCTATTACCGCCTGTCAAAAGTACTAATCAGTGTGTTATTATTAATATTGTGGTTAATATTTATATTTTTTTATTCAAACGAATAGAACAATAACATTCGGATCATTATCTTATTTTAAAAGGTCCAATTACATTTTTTAACTGTACATGCAATCTCTTTCACCCGAAATTCTTGTGATATTGCGTCAGCTTAACTAATCATATAATCATATAACTTTGGAAAAGGATAACCCTAAATTTATTTAAGAAGCAAAATTTGTGTTTCTAGAAACGAAAATGTTAGCCGAGAAACGGAAATTTCGTTTCCAGAAACGAAAATTTTGTTTCCAGAAACGAAAATTTTGTTTATAGAAGAAATAACGAAAAGTTTCGTTTTTATATTAGTTTTACGACGTTTGTGTATTAATATATGCCTGACACTTCTCTCTAATGTTAATCTGAATTAAAATCATATTTATGGCTAGTGTTTATCGGTTGCACACATTTAAATTACTCTTTAATCCCGTTTGATTCTATTACCGCCCGTGAAAAGTACTAACCAGTGTGTTATTTTTAACGTTGTGGGTTTATACTATTATTTTTTATGGATGTGAAAAAAATATTTACATTATCTTAGTTTAAAGGGTCCAATTACATTTATTAACTGCACACACAATTTTTGTTACTCGAAATTGTTGTGGTATTGCGTCAGCTTAACAAACAATATAATCATAGAACTTGGAAAAATGATAACCCTAAATTCATTAAAGAAGCAAAATTTTTGTTTCTGGAAACGAAAATTATAGCCGAGAAACGAAAATTTTGTTTCCAGAAAAGAAAATTTTGTTTCCAGAAACGAAAATTTTGATTCTTAACGCGATAGCGAAAAGTTTCTTTTTTATTTTAGTTTTACGACATTTTGTTTGTTAATATATATATCTGGCACTTCTCTCTGATGTTTATCTAAATTAAAATCAATATTTATGGCTAGATGTTTTAATGTTTATCGGTTGCACACATTTAAATCAATCTTTAATCCCGTTTGTTTGTATTGCTGTCCGTGAAAAGTACTAACTAGTGTGTTATTATTAATGTCGTGGGTTTATACCTTTTTTTATTAACATGACATAATAAACACATAAGCTTAGTTTAAAAGGTCCATCTACATTTCTTAACTGCACACCCAATCCCTTTAACTCGAAATTGTTGTGGTATTGCGTCAGCTTAACTAATTATATTATCATAGAACTTGAAAAAATGATAACCCCAATTTCATTAAAGAAGCAAAATTTTTGTTTCCAAAAACGAAAAATTTGTTTCCAGAAACGAAAATTTTGTTTCCAGAAACGAAAATTTTGTTTCCAGAAATGAAAATTTTGATTCTTGAAGCGATAGCGAAATGTTTCGTTTTATGTTAGTTTTGCGGAATTTTGTTTATTACTATATACCTGACACTTCTCTCTAATGTTAATATAAATTAAAATCAATATTTATAGCTATTTTTTTTAATGTTTATCGGTTGCACACATTTAAATCAATCTTTAATCCCGTTTGTTGGTATTGTCGTCCGTGAAAGGTACTAACCAGAGGGTTTTTTCATTGTTGTGGGATTTTACATTTTTTTATTTAAATGAATAGAACCAATACATTATCTTAATATAAAAGGTTTACATTTATTAACTGCACACGCAATCCCTTTCACTCGAGGTTGTTATGGTATTGCGTCAGCTTAACAAATCATATAATCATAGAACTGGGGAAATGATAACCCTAAATTTATTAAAGAAACAAAATTTTTGTTTCTAGAAACGAAAATTTTAGCCGAGAAACGAAAATTTTATTTCCAGAAACGAAAATTTTGATTCTTGACGCGTTAGCGAAAAGTTTCGATTTTATGTTAATTTTACGACAGTTTGTTTATTATTATTTACCTGACACGTGTCTGCAATGTTAATCTAAATTATATTCATTATTTATTGCGATCAGTTTTCATATTGATCGGTCGCACATATTTAAATCAATCTTTAATCCCATTTGTTTATATTGCAGTCCGTGAAAAGTACTAACCAGTGTGTTATTTTCAATGTTGTGGGTTTATACTCTTATGTTTTATTGACATGACATAATAAACACATTAGCTTAATTTAAATGGTCCAACTACATTTATTAACTGCACACGCAATCTCTTTCACATGAATTCGTTGTGGTATTGCGTCAAAATAATAAACCTAAATTCATTTAAGAAGCAAAATTTTTGTTTCTAGAAACGAAAATTTTGTTTCCGAAAACGAAAATTTTGATTCTAGAAGCGATAGCGAAAAGTTTCGTTTTTAGGTTAGTTTTACGGCATTTTTTTATTAATATATATATACCTGACACTAGTCTCCAATGTTAATCTAACTTAAAATCATTATTTTTGGCGAGTTGTTTTCATATTTATTGATTTCACACATTTAAATCGCTCTTTAATCCCACTTGCTTTTATTACCTCCCGTGAAAAGTACTAACCATAGTGTTTTTTTTCAATATTGTAGGTTAATACATTTTTTATTTATTTAAATGAATAACAAATACAGTATTGTGCATGTGCTCAAGCTGTACTTAATGTCCTTTAATAGTCCGGGATATTTAGTTTAACCAAAAAGTATATTTAGAAACGATTATTTTGTTTTCAGAAACAAATTTTCCGAGGTATCGTATTTTGTGCGCACCGTCATCATCTAGTGGTAGAAACGAAAATAAAGAAACAAAATTTATGTTTCTAAAAATTATTTTTGTTTCCAGAAACAAAAATCGTAAATTAGAAACGAAAATCGCCTTTTAGAAACGAAATGAGAAACGAAAATTTGTAAATGCATGCAAAAGGATAGGCGCTACCGTTCCCTTCAATTTTGTGACCGGAATACACGCAACGATATGGTTCAGTGAATACGAAATGACGTAATAGAAATTAGGGGACGATCAAGAAATTTACAGGACCATATTAATAATATCGTTACATTGCCCCTCCCTTCGAAAAACATTTCCGACCTCGGAAATAATAACACAGATAACAACTAAATGTCACATTATACACAGCGAAACAATAAAGCGGGTTTAAGCGAATATGTACATGGTGAATATAGGGGGGAAAACACATCAATTAGGTGAGGTCAAAGTCGGATAAATATGCGGGTAATCGGCGCGAGCGACCATAATGAGACACAGACATGCCAGTTGTAGACTCTACTTCGTCATTGATTGCCACCGGGCCATCGTTCACATGGATAGAGAGTTCACATAGGGATTCGTTCGATGATTCACCCGCGTCTAAACACCAGTTCGTTGGCATCACTTCTGCTTCATATTTTCTCATATGATCAACATGTACCACTTTGGACGAGTGTTGTTCTGACCTTTGTATTCTATACAGGTTGTCAGACAGTTTATCCTTGACTAGGAATGGTCCCATCCAACCTTTACCCAATTTCTTCTTCCCCAGTGGCGGGTAATAAGACCAGACCCAATCCCACTTTTCAAAAGAAAGTGGCAGTGCTGTGCGATCGTAATTTCTCTTTTGCCTAATCGCACACCTTCTCATGCATATCCGTGCATGCCTATAACCGTCTTGAATGCGATCCCGCATTCTCTCTACATATTCGACTGAGCATGGAGTTCTTTGTGCATTGTTCGGTATGCCACATACAACGTCAATTGGAGCCGCCGTTTCCCGACCCAACATTAAATAATTAGGAGTGAAATGGGTTGAATCATGGCGGGACGCACGGTAGGCCATCATTAAGTAAGGCAAGTGTTCATCCCAATCGTTGTGATTATCATTTACAAACATCGATAGCATTTGGAGTAAAGTCCGATTAAATCTCTCAACTAATCCAGATGATTGTGGGTGATATGGCGAGTTCCGCGTTTTCTTTACCTCCAGAATTCGACACAATTCTTGGAATAAACGCGATTCAAAATCCCGCCCCTGATCCGAGTGAAGGAATCGGGGGAAACCGAACCGGGTAAACACATTGACAACGAGGGCTTCCGCCGTAGTAACAGCTGTTTGATCCGGCAAGGCAAAGGCCTCAGTCCACTTAGAGAAGTAATCGCTAACCACCAAATTGTGTCGATTGCCTTTGTCTGTGCTACTTAAAGGACCCAAAAAATCAATTCCAATGCGTTCCATAGGGTGATTGGCCAAGCTTTGCTGTAAAGCGCTTCGGTGGCGGCCATGGGTTGGTTTACGTTTCGCACACGTTGTACACCAACGACACCAATTACGAATATCTCCACGTAAACCGGGCCAGTAGAATCGACGAGCGACCTGATCAGTCGTGCGAGAAGTACCGAGATGCCCAGCAGTTCGCAAGACGTGTAGGTGATGAAAAATCGCTTTTCGCATTGTCTTGGGTGCTACCAACAATTGTACATCAGGTTGATTTGCTTCCACTGATGTCCACACTCTATAAAGTAACCCATTGTCCACTGTTAGGCTGTCCCAATACCTGAAATAATGTTCGTTACCCGTAACACCTATAAACTCCGCTCGAGCAGGACGATATTGGCTGAGTGATTTGAATCGGAGTATGGGCCCAAGCTCACTGTCTTCGTTTTGCCATTTTCGAATGTCAGCGAGATCCCAATGGTCCAACCAGGAATTTGGTTCCTGTCTCGTGATAACAGCAACCAGTGCAAGTAAAGACTTATGGCCTTCTTCCAGCCTTTCGCAATCCAGGCATTCTACTCGGCGACATCGTTGACGTGACAGGCCATCTGCGTTCATGTGTTTCGAACCAGGCCTGTGTTCCACTTGAAAATTGTAAGTTCCTAGCACCGATATCCATCTTGCGAGCATGCCCTCAGGTTCCTTAAAGCTCATCAGCCATTGAAGGGACGAATGGTCTGTCCTCAAATCAAAACGGACGCCCCACAAATAGTGCCGGAAATGGTGAGTAAAATGTACTACCGCTAATAACTCCCGATAGGTGGCGCAATAATGCCTTTCGGTGACGGATAAGGTGCGACTTCCATAGGCCACCACCTGCTCCCTGCCTTCGATGACTTGTGATAATACAGCTCCAAGACCCGTGCCACTCGCGTCGGTATCCAGCACAAACTTCTTTCCTGGAATAGGGTAAGATAGCACGGGGGGGCTGGTGAGGTCGGTCTTCAGCGAATCAAATGCTACTTGACAACGCGTTGTCCAATCAAACATAACGTTTTTTCGGGTCAGTGCAGTTAACGGTTCAGCCTTGCTAGCGAACGCTTTTATGAACCTTCTGTAGTAGGAGGCGAATCCTAAGAAGCTACGCACCTCCTTCACATTGCGGGGAACATTCCAGTCTTGTACTGCCGACGTCTTTTCGGGATCACATCGAACTCCATGCTTGTTCACCACGTGGCCTAGAAATTTGGTTTCTCTGCTAAATAAAGAACATTTACTTGGTTTTAATTTGAGCCCGGCTTGTCGTAATCGTATAAATATTTGTCTGAGGTTACTTATGATAGAAGAGAAATATTTTGAAAACGTCACTACGTCATCAACGTAAACTAAACAATTTTTCCATAGCATACCTCTGAGTACCCGCTCCATTAATCGTTCAAAGGTTGATGGTGCATTGGTCAATCCAAAACTCATAACGTTGAATTGATACAATCCCTTTCCCGGTATAGAAAATGCCGTCTTCGGCTTGTCTGACTCCTCCATTTCTACCTGCCAGTAACCACTGGCCAGGTCTAACGTGCTAAAGTAGGTGCTCCCACCCAATGAGTCCAAAATATCCTCTATACGAGGCAATGGATAAGCATCCTTTTTGGTCACGCCATTAAGCTTCCTATAGTCCACACAAAACCGATGGGAACCGTCCTTCTTTTGAACCATCACGATAGGTGAGGCCCACGGTCCATTACAAGGTTCGATAATTTTCGCGTCTAGCATCTTTTGAATCTCCACCTCTGCCTGCTGCTGTTTGACCCATGATAAACGCCGTGGCGGTTGTTTAATCGGACGAGCATCACCAGTGTCGATCGAATGGCGGAGCACTGATGTTCGACCAAGTGTGCCTTTATCATCGGCAAAGACGTCTTGGAACTCCAGCAATAGGTTGGTAGCAGTCTCCTTTTCGTCTCCTTTTAAAGTCGACGTCAACAAGCATTTCAAATGTTCGGGTAAGACGGCTTCGATAGGACTTCGTTCACTATTTTCAGTACCTTCATTAGTTACCATGCTAGAGGTCAATCTAATAATTTGGGACCCGATAGTTAAGGTGAGCGAGCTGAAGTCCAGAACACTAGCTTCTTCTCTTAAAAAGTCGAACCCTAAGATGGCTTTTGGTGTTCCGATGTCGGCAATTAGTACAACTCTCTCGCGTTGGATGACCCCAAAATTTAGCGTAAGCTGAACTCTGCCGTAGGTACGTATCACCCCACCATTTGCCGTGCTTAGCACACTAGAATCAGGTTGTAATAAGTACGGTTTATTTAACAGATTAAACACAGACCTGTCAAGAATTGTGCAGCACGAACCACTATCAATAAGAAAACATACCGGCACTTTCCAGTCAGAGACAACACATGTAATAAAAACTTGGTTTGTAGTGGCCGTCGCTGGAACCACTGGCGCGTTGGCCTCCACGCCAGTTATCGTCCGTTTAAATGTCCCTGTCGGGCTTGGGCTGCTGGCACTGAGCTTCGGTTGTGCGGGCACTCTCGTTTCCAATGTCCGCGTTCACCGCAAACAACGCATACGGGCGTTTTATACTCATCTTCATGACCGCATTGCCTTTCAGATAACATAGAATCATTGCGTAATCTAGGAGCTGCATCGTACGCAATAATACGTTCCGCAGAATCCACAGCTTCCATCAGCGTACTGGGCAAATTTACAGCCAGATTCCTTCGAATTGAAATATCATTAACTCCGGCAACAAATTGTTCTACCAGGTAGCCTTCAGTACATTCCGCTGGTAAATTTGGGTGGCCGTCCTTGATTAGACGACGTAGGCGCATTGAAAATTGAGCGTACGTCTCCCGGGGCATCTTCGTGGCGGCGTGAAATAAGCTTCGCGCTTTAGAGGTGTTTACTGTCTCTAACTGCCGATCCAAACTGTTAACCAGGTGCGAATATTGCCAACGGTGTTCTATAGAGAGTGTCTGTTGTATATCCACGGCATCATCTATCAAATGGGCCGCTAACTGAATGCCCTTTTCTTGCGTATCCCGAATTATTAAACTTGGCAATATTTTCAAAATGCAGTTTGTATTGAGTCCAGCTTGTACGACCATTATATACACCTGGTGATAGTTCCTTTCGCATGGTCACGTTATCGAATCGCTTGGCCGATGAAGTAGAATCATTCTCGCCAACTTGTGCTTCTAAGACTCTTAGGCGACTTTGTAAATTTGTCACTGAACTGCGAAGATCAGTCACCTCGTTCTTCAACTTGGTATTCTCTATTTTCAAGGTGCGCGCTGATAATTCGACTGCCATTAAACGTGTCTGCTGATCCATATCAATATTCGGGTCCTGGCAGGATCGCCAATGTAGCAACGTAAAACGACTACTTCTTTACGCTCTCGCGTATCTCTACCAAGTGTATTTACCCTTCAATTTTGAGACCGGAATACACGCAACGATATGGTTCAGTGAATACGAAATGACGTAATAGAAATTAGGGGACGATCAAGAAATTTACAGGACCATATTAATAATATCGTTACAATTAAATGAATTTATTTTGGTAAACATCATATTACTTTCGAAATAACAAATGCTATTTGCAACCCTTTTAAGCTTGAAAAATATTTTTAACCAGCGTATAGATTACAGCGATTTAAAAACCACATTAAAGACTGAACTATGTCATTTAAAATGTTTATGAAATAAATTAAATACTGGGCACACCCGGATTTGAACCAGGGACCTCTCGATCTGCAGTCAACTGCTCTACCACTGAGCTATATCCCCGAGATGAAAGCGTAATGTGAATTGGCGGTTAATTTAGAAGGTGGTGTCATGATTACCTCTACTTGTTCAGGAATTATTTCTTAATCAATGAGTATTTATTGTTTAACATTTTCAGTTCCCATCCAATTTTTTAAAGATAAATATAAGATCTTGATTATAATACTTGAAAGATGGGTTATTAAGATTAAATTAATATATGTATTGTACTCATGATTTTACTTTCGATATAACGAATGCTATTTGCAACCCTTTTAAGCTTGAAAATATATTAAAACCAGCGTAAAGATTACAGCGATTTAAAAACTACATTAAAGACTGAACTATGTCATTTCAAATGTTTATGAAATACATTAAATACAGGGGACACCCGGATTTGAACCAGGGACCTCTCGATCTGCAGTCGAATGCTCTACCACTGAGCTATATCCCCTAGATGAAAGCGTAATGTAAATTGGCGGTTGAGTTAGAAGGTGGTCTCATGATTACCTCTACTTGTTCAGGAATTATTTCTTTATCAATGCGTATTTATTGTTTAACATTGTCAGTTCCCATCCATTTTTCTTAAAGATAAATAAAAGAGCTTGATTATAATACTTTAAAGATGGGGTATTAAGATTAAATTAATATATGTATTGTAATCATGATTTTAATGTCGATATAACGAATGCTATTTGCAACCCTTTTAAGCTTGAAAATATTTTAAAACCAGCTTATAGATTACAGCGATTTAAAAAATACATTAAAGAATGAACTATGTTATTTCGAATATTTATGAACCAAATTAAAAACCGGGGACACCCGGATTTGTACCAGGGACCTCTCGCTCTGCAGTCGAATGCTCTACCACTGAGCTATATCCCCGAGATGACAGGGTAATGTGAAATTTGCGTTTGAGTGAGAAGTGGTGTCAATATCCCCTCTAGGCCTACTTTATCACGATTTATTTCTTTATCCACAGGTATTTATTGTATAACAACGACAGTTCTCAGAAAAAAATTTAAAAGATAGAAACGGAGCTTGATTTTAATACTTTAAAGATGGGTTATTAAGATTAAATGAATTTATTTTGGTAAACATCATATTACTTTCGAAATAACAAATGCTATTTGCAACCCTTTTAAGCTTGAAAAATATATTTAACCAGCGTATAGATTACAGCGATTTAAAAACCACATTAAAGACTGAACTATGTCATTTCAAATGTTTATGAAATACATTAAATACAAGGGACACCCGGATTTGAACCAGGGACCTCTCGATCTGCAGTCAAATGCTCTACAACTGAGCTATATCCCCTAGATGAAAGGGTAATGTAAATTGGCGGTTAATTTAGAAGGTGGTGTCATGATTACCTATACTTGTTCACGAATTATTTCTTTATCAATGAGTATTTATTGTTTAACATTTTCAGTTCCCATCCAATTTTTTAAAGATAAATATAAGATCTTGATTATAATACTTGAAAGATGGGTTATTAAGATTAAATGAATATATGTATTGTACTCATGATTTTACTTTCGATATAACGAATGCTATTTGCAACCCTTTTAAGCTTGAAAATATATTAAAACCAGCGTAAAGATTACAGCGATTTAAAAAGTACATTAAAGACTGAACTATGTCATTTCAAATGTTTATGAAATAAATTAAATACAGGGGACACCCGGATTTGAACCAGGGACCTCTCGATCTGCAGTCGAATGCTCTACCACTGAGCTATATCCCCTAGATAAAAGCGTAATGTGTTACTTTCGAAATAACAAATGCTATTTGCAACCCTTTTAAGCTTGAAAATATTTTTAACCAGCGTATAGATTACAGCGATTTAAAAACTACATTAAAGACTGAACTATGTCATTTCAAATGTTTATGAAATAAATTAAATACATGGGACACCCGGATTTGAACCAGGGACCTCTCGATCTGCAGTCGAATGCTCTACCACTGAGCTATATCCCCGAGATGACAGGTTATTGTAAACTGGCGTTTGAGAAAGAAGTGGTCTCAAGATTACCTCTAATTGTTCACGATTTATTTTTTTTATCCATAGGTATTTATTGTATAACAATGACATTTCTCAGCAATTTTTTTTAACGATAAATAAAAGAGCTTGATTATAATACTTTAAATATGGGTTATTAAGATTAAATAAATATATATGTAGGCCTGTTGTACACATGATTTTACTTTCGATATAACGAATGCTATTTGCAACCCTTTTAAGCTTGAAAATATATTAAAACCAGCGTATAGATTAAAGCGATTTAAAAAGTACATTAAAGACTGAAATATGTAATTTCGAATGTTTATGAAATCAATTAAAAACAGGTGACACCCGGGTTTGAACCAGGGAACTCTCGATCTGCAGTCGTATGCTCTACCACTAAGCTATTTCCCCTAGATGAAAGCGTAAGGTAAATTGGTGGTTGAGTTAGAAGGTGGTCTCATGATTACCTCTACTAATTCAGGAATTATTTCTTTATCATTGCGTATTTATTGTTTAACATTGTCAGTTCCCATCCATTTTTCTTAAAGATAAATAAAAGAGCTTGATTATAAAACTTTAAAGATGGGTGTATTAAGATTAAATTAATATATGTATTGTACTCATGATTTTACTGTCGATATAACGAATGCTATTTGCAACCCTTTTAAGCTTGAAAATATTTTAAAACCAGCTTATAGATTACAGCGATTTAAAAAATACATTAAAAAATGAACTATGTTATTTCGATTATTTATGAACCAAATTAAAATCAGGGGACACCCGGATTTGAACCGGGGACCTCTCGATCTGCAGTCGAATGCTCTACCACTGAGCTATATCCCCTAGATAAAAGCGTAATGTGTTACTTTCGAAATAACAAATGCTATTTGCAACCCTTTTAAGCTTGAAAATATTTTTAACCAGCGTATAGATTACAGCGATTTAAAAACTACATTAAAGACTGAACTATGTCATTTCAAATGTTTATGAAATAAATTAAATACATGGGACACCCGGATTTGAACCAGGGACCTCTCGATCTGCAGTCGAATGCTCTACCACTGAGCTATATCCCCGAGATGACAGGTTATTGTACACTGGCGTTTGAGAAAGAAGTGGTCTCAAGATTACCTCTAATTGTTCACGAATTATTTTTTTTATCCATAGGTATTTATTGTATAACAATGACATTTCTCAGCAATTTTTTTTAACGATAAATAAAAGAGCTTGATTATAATACTTTAAATATGGGTTATTAAGATTAAATAAATATATATGTAGGCCTGTTGTACACATGATTTTACTTTCGATATAACGAATGCTATTTGCAACCCTTTTAAGCTTGAAAATATATTAAAACCAGCGTATAGATTAAAGCGATTTAAAAAGTACATTAAAGACTGAAATATGTAATTTCGAATGTTTATGAAATCAATTAAATACAGGGGACACCCGGGTTTGAACCAGGGAACTCTCGATCTGCAGTCGTATGCTCTACCACTAAGCTATTTCCCCTAGATGAAAGCGTAAGGTAAATTGGTGGTTGAGTTAGAAGGTGGTCTCATGATTACCTCTACTAATTCAGGAATTATTTCTTTATCATTGCGTATTTAATGTTTAACATTGTCAGTTCCCATCCATTTTTCTTAAAGATAAATAAAAGAGCTTGATTATAAAACTTTAAAGATGGGTTATTAAGATTAAATTAATATATGTATTGTACTCATGATTTTACTGTCGATATAACGAATGCTATTTGCAACCCTTTTAAGCTTGAAAATATTTTAAAACCAGCTTATAGATTACAGCGATTTAAAAAATACATTAAAAAATGAACTATGTTATTTCCAATATTTATGAACCAAATTAAAATCAGGGGACACCCGGATTTGAACCAGGGACCTCTCGATCTGCAGTCGAATGCTCTACCACTGAGCTATATCCCCGAGATGAGTCAATATCACCTCTAGGCCTAGTTGTTCACGATCTATTTCTTTATCCACAGGTATTTATTGTATAACAACGACAGTTCTCAGAAAAAAATTTAAAAGATAAAAACGGAGCTTGATTTTAATACTTTAAAGATGGGTTATTAAGATTAAATGAATTTATTTTTGTAAACATCATATTACTTTCAAAATAACAAATGCTATTTTCAACCCTTTTCACGCTTGAAAAACATTTTTAACCAGCGTATAGATTACAGCGATTTAAAAACTACATTAAAGTCTGAACTATGTCATTTCAAATGTTTATAAAGTAAATTAAATACAGGGGACACCCGGATTTGAACCAGGGACCTCTCGATCTGCAGTCGAATGCTCTACCACTGAGCTATATCCCCTAGATAAAAGCGTAATGTAAATTGGCGGTTGAGTTAGAAGGTGGCCTCATGATTACCTCTAATTGTTCACGATCTATTTCTTTATCGACAGGTATTTATTGTATAACAACGACAGTACTTAAAACAAGAGATAAAAACAGAGCTTGATTTTAATACTTTAAAGATGGGTTATTAAGATTAAATGAATTTATTTTTTGTAAACATCATGTTACTTTCGAAATAACAAATGCTATTTGCAACCCTTTTAAGCTTGAAAATATTTTTAACCAGCGTATAGATTACAGCGATTTAAAAACTACATTAAATACTAAACTATGTCATTTCAAATGTTTATGAAGTAAATTAAATACAGGGGACACCCGGATTTGAACCAGGGACCTCTCGATCTGCAGTCGAATGCTCTACCACTGAGCTATATCCCCTAGATAAAAGCGCAATGTAAATTGGCGGTTGAGTTAGAAGGTGGCCTCGTGATTACCTCTAATTGTTCACGATCTATTTCTTTATCGACAGGTATTTATTGTATAACAACGACAGTACTTAAAAAAAAGAGATAAAAACGGAGCTTGATTTTAATACTTTAAAGATGGGTTATTAAGATTAAATGAATTTATTTTTTGTAAACATCATGTTACTTTCGAAATAACAAATGCTATTTGCAACCCTTTTAAGCTTGAAAATATATTAAAAACCAGCGTATAGATTACACCGATTTAAAAAGTATATTAAAGACTGAACCATGTCATTTCGAATTGTTTATAAAATAAATTAAGTACATGGGACACCCGGATTTGAACCAGGGACCTCTCGATCTGCAGTCAAATGCTCTACCACTGAGCTATATCCCCTAGATGAAAGCGTAATGTAAATTGGCGGTTGAGTTAGAAGGTGGTCTCATGATTACCTCTACTTGCTCAGGAATTATTTCTTTATCAATGCGTATTTATTGTTTAACATTGTCAATTCCCATCCATTTTTCTTAAAGAAAAATAAAAGAGCTTGATTATATTACTTTTAAGATGGGTTATTAAGATTAAATTAATATATGTATTGTACTCGTGACAGCATATTACTTTCAAAATAACAAATGCTATTTGCAACCCTTTTAAGCTTGAAAAACATTTTTAACCAGCGTATAGATTGCAGCGATTTAAAAACTACATTAAAGACTGAACTATGTCATTTGAAATGTTTATGAAATAAATTAAATACAGGGGACACCCGGATTTGAACCAGGGACCTCTCGATCTGCAGTCGAATGCTCTACCACTGAGCTATATCCCCTAGATAAAAGCGTAATGTGTTACTTTCGAAATAACAAATGCTATTTGCAACCCTTTTAAGCTTGAAAATATTTTTAACCAGCGTATAGATTACAGCGATTTAAAAACTACATTAAAGACTGAACTTTGTCATTTCAAATGTTTATGAAATAAATTAAATACAGGGGACACCCGGACTTGAACCAGGGACCTCTCGATCTGCAGTCGAATGCTCTACCACTGAGCTATATCCCCGAGATGACAGCTTATTGTAAACTGGCGTTTGAGAAATAAGTGGTCTCATGATTACCTCTAATTGTTCACGATTTATTTTTTTTTATCCATAGGTATTTATTGTATAACAATGACATTTCTCAGCAATTTTTTTTAACGATAAATAAAAGAGCTTGATTATAATACTTTAAATATGGGTTATTAAGATTAAATAAATATATATGTAGGCCTGTTGTACACATGATTTTACTTTCGATATAACGAATGCTATTTGCAACCCTTTTAAGCTTGAAAATATATTAAAACCAGCGTATAGATTAAAGCGATTTAAAAAGTACATTAAAGACTGAAATATGTAATTTCGAATGTTTATGAAATAAATTAAATACAGGGGACACCCGGGTTTGAACCAGGGAACTCTCGATCTGCAGTCGAATGCTCTACCACGAAGCTATTTCCCCTAGATGAAAGCGTAAGGTAAATTGGTGGTTGAGTTAGAAGGTGGTCTCATGATTACCTCTACTAATTCAGGAATTATTTCTTTATCATTGCGTATTTATTGTTTAACATTGTCAGTTCCCATACATTTTTCTTAAAGATAAATAAAAGAGCTTGATTATAAAACTTTAAAGATGGGTTATTAAGATTAAATTAATATATGTATTGTACTCATGATTTTACTGTCGATATAACGAATGCTATTTGCAACCCTTTTAAGCTTGAAAATATTTTAAAACCAGCTTATAGATTACAGCGATTTAAAAAATACATTAAAAAATGAACTATGTTATTTCAAATATTTATGAACCAAATTAAAATCAGGGGACACCCGGATTTGAACCAGGGACCTCTCGATCTGCAGTCGAATGCTCTACCACTGAGCTATATCCCCGAGATGAGTCAATATCACCTCTAGGCCTAGTTGTTCACGATCTATTTCTTTATCCACAGGTATTTATTGTATAACAACGACAGTTCTCAGAAAAAAATTTAAAAGATAAAAACGGAGCTTGATTTTAATACTTTAAAGATGGGTTATTAAGATTAAATGAATTTATTTTTGTAAACATCATATTACTTTCAAAATAACAAATGCTATTTTCAACCCTTTTCAGCTTGAAAAACATTTTTAACCAGCGTATAGATTACAGCGATTTAAAAACTACATTAAAGTCTGAACTATGTCATTTCAAATGTTTATAAAGTAAATTAAATACAGGGGACACCCGGATTTGAACCAGGGACCTCTCGATCTGCAGTCGAATGCTCTACCACTGAGCTATATCCCCTAGATAAAAGCGTAATGTAAATTGGCGGTTGAGTTAGAAGGTGGCCTCATGATTACCTCTAATTGTTCACGATCTATTTCTTTATCGACAGGTATTTATTGTATAACAACGACAGTACTTAAAACAAGAGATAAAAACAGAGCTTGATTTTAATACTTTAAAGATGGGTTATTAAGATTAAATGAATTTATTTTTTGTAAACATCATGTTACTTTCGAAATAACAAATGCTATTTGCAACCCTTTTAAGCTTGAAAATATTTTTAACCAGCGTATAGATTACAGCGATTTAAAAACTACATTAAATACTAAACTATGTCATTTCAAATGTTTATGAAGTAAATTAAATACAGGGGACACCCGGATTTGAACCAGGGACCTCTCGATCTGCAGTCGAATGCTCTACCACTGAGCTATATCCCCTAGATAAAAGCGCAATGTAAATTGGCGGTTGAGTTAGAAGGTGGCCTCGTGATTACCTCTAATTGTTCACGATCTATTTTTTTTATCGATAGGTATTTATTGTATAACAATGACATTTCTCAGCAATTTTTTTAAACGATAAATAAAAGAGCTTTATTATAATAATTTAAATATGGGTTATTAAGATTAAACAAATATATATGTAGGCCTGTTGTACACATGATTTTACTTTCGATATAACGAATGCTATTTGCAACCCTTTTAAGCTTGAAAATATATTAAAACCAGCGTATAGATTAAAGCGATTTAAAAAGTACATTAAAGACTGAAATATGTAATTTCGAATGTTTATGAAATAAATTAAATACAGGGGACACCCGGGTTTGAACCAGGGAACTCTCGATCTGCAGTCTGATGCTCTACCACTAAGCTATTTCCCCTAGATGAAAGCGTAAGGTAAATTGGCGGTTGAGTTAGAAGGTGGTCTCATGATTACCTCAACTAATTCAGGAATTATTTCTTTATCAATGCGTATTTATTGTTTAACATTGTCAGTTCCCATCCATTTTTCTTAAAGATAAATAAAAGAGCTTGATTATAAAACTTTAAAGATGGGTTATTAAGATTAAATTAATATATGTATTGTACTCATGATTTTACTGTCGATATAACGAATGCTATTTGCAACCCTTTTAAGCTTGAAAATATTTTAAAACCAGCTTATAGATTACAGCGATTTAAAAAATACATTAAAGAATGAACTATGTTATTTCGAATATTTATGAACCAAATTAAAATCAGGGGACACCCGGATTTGAACCAGGGACCTCTCGATCTGCAGTCGAATGCTCTACCACTGAGCTATATCCCCGAGATGAGTCAATAACACCTCTAGGCCTAGTTGTTCACGATATATTTCTATATCCAGAGGTATTTATTGTATAACAACGACAGTTCTCAGAAAAAAATTTAAAAGATAAAAACGGAGCTTGATTTTAATACTTTAAAGATGGGTTATTAAGATTAAATGAATTTATTTTTGTAAACATCATATTACTTTCAAAATAACAAATGCTATTTGCAACCCTTTTAAGCTTGAAAAACATTTTTAACCAGCGTATAGATTACAGCGATTTAAAAACTACATTAAAGTCTGAACTATGTCATTTCAAATGTTTATGAAGTAAATTACAATACAGGGGACACCCGGATTTGAACCAGGGACCTCTCGATCTGCAGTCGAATGCTCTACCACTGAGCTATATCCCCTAGCTAAAAGCGTAATGTAAATTGGCGGTTGAGTTAGAAGGTGGCCTCATGATTACCTCTAATTGTTCACGATCTATTTCTTTATCGACAGGTATTTATTGTATAACAACGACTGTACTTAAAAAAAAGAAATAAAAACGGAGCTTGATTTTAATACTTTAAAGATGGGTTATTAAGATTAAATGATTTTATTTTTTGTAAACATCATGTTACTTTCGAAATAACAAATGCTATTTGCAACCCTTTTAAGCTTGAAAATATTTTTAACCAGCGTATAGATTACAGCGATTTAAAAACTACATTAAAGACTAAACTATGTCATTTCAAATGTTTATGAAATAAAATAAATACAGGGGACACCCGGATTTGAACCAGGGACCTCTCGATCTGCAGTCGAATGCTCTACCACTGAGCTAAATCCCCGAGATGACAGCTTAATATAAACTGGCGTTTGAGAAAGAAGTGGTCTCAAGATTACCTCTAATTGTTCACGATTTACTTTTTTTATCCATAGGTATTTATTGTATAACAATGACATTTCTCAGCAAATTTTTTTAACGATAAATAAAAGAGCTTGATAATATTACTTTAAATATGGTTTATTAAGATTAAATAAATATATATGTAGGCCTATTGTACACATGATTTTACTTTCGATATAACGAATGCTATTTGCAACCCTTTTAAGCTTGAAAATATATTAAAACCAGCGTATAGATTACACCGATTTAAAAAGTATATTAAAGACTGAACTATGTCATTTCGAATGTTTATAAAATAAATTAAATACAGGGGACACCCGGGTTTGAACCAGGGAACTCTCGATCTGCAGTCTGATGCTCTACCACTAAGCTATTTCCCCTAGATGAAAGCGTAAGGTAAATTGGCGGTTGAGTTAGAAGGTGGTCTCATGATTACCTCTGCTTGCCCAGGAATTATTTCTTTATCAATGCGTATTTATTGTTTAACATTGTCAATTCCCATCCATTTTTCTTAAAGAAAAATAAAAGAGCTTGATTATAATACTTTTAAGATGGTTTATTAAGATTAAATTAATATATGTATTGTACTCGTGACATCATATTACTTTCAAAATAACAAATGCTATTTGCAACCCTTTTAAGCTTGAAAAACATTTTTAACCAGCGTATAGATTACAGCGATTTAAAAACTACATTAAAGACTGAACTATGTCATTTCAAATGTCTATGAAATAAATTAAAAACAGGGGACACCCGGATTTGAACCAGGGACCTCTCGATCTGCAGTCGAATGCTCTACCACTGAGCTATTATCCCCTAGATGGAAAGCGTGACAGTGTGTTACTTTCGAAATAACAAATGCTATTTGCAACCCTTTTAAGCTTGAAAAATATTTTTAACCAGCGTATAGATAACAGCGATTTAAAAACTACATTAAAGACTGAACTATGTCATTTCAAATGTTTATGAAATAAATTGAATACAGGGGACACCCGGATTTGAACCAGAGACCTCTCGATCTGCAGTGCGAATGCTCTACCACTGAGCTATATCCCCTAGATAAAAGCGTAATGTGTTACTTTCGAAATAACAAATGCTATTTGCAACCCTTTTAAGCTTGAAAATATTTTTAACCAGCGTATAGATTACAGCGATTTAAAAACTACATTAAAGACTGAACTTTGTCATTTCAAATGTTTATGAAATAAATTAAATACAGGGGACACCCGGATTTGAACCAGGGACCTCTCGATCTGCAGTCGAATGCTCTACCACTGAGCTATATCCCCGAGATGACAGCTTATTGTAAACTGGCGTTTGAGAAAGAAGTGGTCTCATGATTACCTCTAATTGTTCACGATTTATTTTTTTTTATCCATAGGTATTTATTGTATAACAATGACATTTCTCAGCAATTTTTTTTAACGATAAATAAAAGAGCTTGATTATAATACTTTAAATATGGGTTATTAAGATTAAATAAATATATATGTAGGCCTGTTGTACACATGATTTTACTTTCGATATAACGAATGCTATTTGCAACCCTTTTAAGCTTGAAAATATATTAAAACCAGCGTATAGATTAAAGCGATTTAAAAAGTACATTAAAGACTGAAATATGTAATTTCGAATGTTTATGAAATAAATTAAATACAGGGGACACCCGGGTTTGAACCAGGGAACTCTCGATCTGCAGTCTGATGCTCTACCACTAAGCTATTTCCCCTAGATGAAAGCGTAAGGTAAATTGGCGGTTGAGTTAGAAGGTGGTCTCATGATTACCTCAACTAATTCAGGAATTATTTCTTTATCAATGCGTATTTATTGTTTAACATTGTCAGTTCCCATCCATTTTTCTTAAAGATAAATAAAAGAGCTTGATTATAAAACTTTAAAGATGGGTTATTAAGATTAAATTAATATATGTATTGTACTCATGATTTTACTGTCGATATAACGAATGCTATTTGCAACCCTTTTAAGCTTGAAAATATTTTAAAACCAGCTTATAGATTACAGCGATTCAAAA
Organism: Ciona savignyi; assembly: GCA_000149265.1. Classification (NCBI taxonomy): domain Eukaryota; kingdom Metazoa; phylum Chordata; class Ascidiacea; order Phlebobranchia; family Cionidae; genus Ciona; species Ciona savignyi. Next base: position 6,443 of record CH002150.1, on the reverse strand, counting down.
AATACAGTAAAGAATGAACTATGTTATTTCGAATATTTATGAACCAAATTAAAATCAGGGGACACCCGGATTTGAACCAGGGACCTCTCGATCTGCAGTCGAATGCTCTACCACTGAGCTATATCCCCGAGATGAGTCAATAACACCTCTAGGCCTAGTTGTTCACGATCTATTTCTATATCCAGAGGTATTTATTGTATAACAACGACAGTTCTCAGAAAAAAAATTAAAAGATAAAAACGGAGCTTGATTTTAATACTTTAAAGATGGGTTATTAAGATTAAATGAATTTATTTTTGTAAACATCATATTACTTTCAAAATAACAAATGCTATTTGCAACCCTTTTAAGCTTGAAAAACATTTTTAACCAGCGTATAGATTACAGCGATTTAAAAACTACATTAAAGTCTGAACTATGTCATTTCAAATGTTTATGAAGTAAATTAA
>CH002151.1:100115-137064 GCA_000149265.1 Ciona savignyi | reverse complement strand
GTAGAAACATCCAAATATTTACTGACATAGACATCAAATAACAGGGCGGAGTTGTCTTGGCGCGAAGAGCAAATAAAATGATTCAATTCCAATATTTAGACAAGCGACTTGGCATACATAACATTTCTACGACTCGTCGTTAACTGTCCCCAAAATGTCTGTTTAATCTCTATGCAAAACAACATTCATCGAATCTTAATTTTGAAAAATTTATCTCGATTTGCAAATTCTACTTAATATTAAAAAATTATTGCAATTTTTAAAAGTGTTTTAATTGATTCCAATATATTTAAACTCAATTTGCAAAAGTTCAACAATTGATCTGAATACATTCAAATCCCAACTCAACGACAACAGAAGCCGATTAACTTAGCTTTATTCAACGTTAATAAGCAAGCTATTTCTGGAATAATGGAAAACCTAGTTTAAAACAAACAAAGCACAACATAACGGTAACTGGCAAAGCAAGGGCAAAAACACAAGGACCTAAATAGCAACGGAAACACGCATTGATTCACTAGGAACGAAGGCGAAACGATTATTACTAAAACACAGAAGAACTAAGGAGAGGGACGTGACGTAATATTACTTCAGTAATTCCTATCATTTTTGGACACAAAACAACCTCTGTCTCCATGTTGTAAAGTCTCAGTTACTCAATAGAGAAAATACCTACATATAAGATATTGCACATTTTTAAGTACTTTTGCAGAATAAAATGGACCGTTAATGATATTTTTTTTATTTGAAAATAATATCAACCTAAGCTAAGTGTAGCTGATGACTAAAACGTTTTTTTCAAATTAATAGAACCCATTATACCGCTGGGTTCCGGCAATGTCCGTTAAATCCCTTTCCCAAGGACACAACCAACTAGCTAGTGACCAGTTTCAAACCTGCAACCCTTTACCTGAAATGCACCAATCCAAGTACTTAACCTAAGCAAAGTGTAGCTGATATGTGATAGGAGAAAAAATTCATGTTTATCCAAAAGAGATTAGAAAAAATACAATGTTCACTCACCCACCCATCCAAATTGAGCCAAGTTCACCAAAGACACCATTATTTATTTTCCCCACAGTTGACATTCGTCATATCCGAACTGTGCAAGATGGAAATGCGATCGCATCGACTCAGAAGTTTCCGGAATCTCGTTGTTTTTCGATTGTCACCGACAACTCCAGTAGCCTGGTGTTGAACTTTGTGGCTTCGACCAATGAATCAGCTGCTGGTTGGATCTTCGGTCTGAATTTGCTGTCGAGGCGAATTAAAGAGTTGACTCCACGCCTGCAGCATGAACTATATCCTTTTGTATATTTTCTTTAATTATTTGAAGTGTGGTTGTTTTAAGTTTGTAAGGTTTTTTTGGTATAGTAATAAGTATAATAGTGCTGTATCCCAGTTTATATTCTCATGGGTGGAAAGACAAATTTTATTCTTCATAAGATACATCATGCTCACAATCGAGTTGCTGGGGCTATTACAGTGTATGGATGGTTGGTTTATTTATATCCTCATGGGTGGGAAGCCGTCTTTATACACGGGTATCGTAAGACACCTCATGCCCACAGTCAAGTTGCTGGATCTATTACAGTGTGTGGACGGTTGGTTTATTTATATCCTCGTGGATGGGAAACCAGGCTTTATCCACAGGTATCATACGAGGCTTTATTCATGGGTATCGTAAGATACTTCAAGCCCACAGTCAAGTTGCTGGTTTTATTACAGTGTGTGGATGGTCAGTTCATTGATATACTCGTGGATGTGAAGCTAGAATTTATCCACAGATATCGTAAGACACCTCATGCCCACAGTCGATTTGCTGTAGCTATTACATTGTGTGGGTGGTTGGTTTATTTATATTCTTGTATGCTTTATCATAGGACGTCTTCACAGTTAAGCTATGGGAGCTATTTTCCCTTTTTTGTCCTTAACCAAACTTCTACGTTTGTTTGGGAATTGTTCAACAGTTATGACGCGGACAAGAATGGCTTTGTAACATTCAAAGAAGCAAAGAAATTATTGCGGAAAAGTGGGGTACCGGTCACTACCTACACCAGACACCATTTCTTTGTAAGTTCTAAAACCACACATCAGCAATATTTAGATGTTCGGTTGCCTTATCTAGGGAAAGCGAATGTTATTTTAGTTTTTGGTTAATTTTTTTCCTTTAGCAAGGCACTTATTGGGTGTTGCCTTGATTTGATGAATTCGAATGGGTCGATGGGTATATATATATCAGTTTTTGTGTAATATATTGGAAGAGTTACCGCACAGCAATATCATTAGATTACTTGGAAGTATCTAAGGGATGTTATCACACTAATGCTTATACTATTAAATGTGGTTGATACGTTTTTAGGTCATTTTTAAACAACTTGATCCATAAAATGCCCCCCATACCATGCCCCTTAATGCCATGCAAAATGGACAGTCTATCAAATAGTTTTGATCCAAAACCATGGGGCAACTGCACACCAACAAATGTCTTTACGCCTAACTTGATTTGGTAAATTCAAAACCGAATATTTATAGCAAAAATTATTCTTAATATGCAACACACTGCAATAACTTCCAACAACCGGAGCTATCTCATAATAGCTTGTGTTTTAACGCCTGGCCTTGGGTTATATCTGTCATAAACATGCACTTTAAACCAGCACTGACTCAAAGCAAACATCCAATTTGCAGTGTCAATAAGCCTAAAGGTTGTATGTACCAGGACTAAATAAACAGATCACCTTATTGAAAGATTATATGATTGACACCTCACAGGGACACATGTTGCAATAATATTTAAAAAATGTATTTTTTTTACAATCTTGTTATTTTACTGAATTCATTTGAGTTATATATATTTCATCTTAATGTTGTTATTGTTGTTCACTAAAAAGAAGAAGTAAAAATGTTAATAATAACGTTTGAAAAAAAGGTTAAGTAGTTTTTCTTACACTTTTGTCATCAATGACATTCAAAGAAACTAATAAATTAGTTACTTACCACTAAATCAAATATATATAACAAAGATTAATCATTTAATAAGCCGGCTCCCCCCTCAGTACTGGGTCGCGCTTGCACACTTTTACTCAAGACTTAAATAACATCAAATTTAATTAGTTAATTTTGGTTTAAATTGTTTTCTGTTGAAATTTATTTTTATTAATGTAAGGTTTAACGGCCACGTCATTTTGTTCCTAACTTGCAATGTGTCTAGTCACTGGCGTGTTTAACTACTGTAGTTTTGCCGTTTTAACCTGTCTCTTAATTATAATTGTTCTATTCTTCTTTATTGTAACGAAGAAGCAAAAAAATAAAATAAACTAAACTACTAATATTAAATACCATCTTTATTAACAAAAAAGCAAACAAACCGAACAGTTTAACTTCTGTAACAAAAACTCACACAAAATCAACACATCCACAGAAGCAAGCAAAAGGAAACTTCCAAGATTTTCCTGCGTTTTCCGAATTTTACGAATTCGTGACAACGCGATCAGAAATATCTGAGTTGTTTCACCAGATATCGGCGGACAAGTTTTCCATCACATCTAGAGAGCTTTACAAGTTCATCCAGGTGCATAGAATAGCATATTTATGTTTATCCCCGTGAATAGGAAAACCAAGGTGGTTATCACACGGGCAATTGTCAGATCACCTCGCGCCCATTGTCGGGTTACCGGAGCTATTGCAGTGTGTTGTATATGATAGACACGTTCCTTCAATTTGGTAGAACCCATTTATCAGCAGGGTTCAAGCAATGTTCGTTAAGTGCCTTGCCCAAGGACAAGAACACAACCGAATAGCTGTAACGTCTAGTTCTGAAATGCTTCCTTGTGTAATAGTCAGGTAATCTAACAATTGTCCATGTGTTGACCTTTTGCGTTTTCCTATTTCTGGGAAGAAACATTAATACCCTATCTTACTTTTTTACCCAGCGGATTAATGGGTTCTACTAAATTAAAGAAACATGTGAATCATACACACTACAATAGCTCCGTTAACCCAACAGTGGGCCGAGGTGATCTGACGATTGCCCGTGTGTTAACCCCCTTGGTTTTCCCACTCTTGGGGATAAACATAAATATCCTATCCTTGTAAATAATTCTATCATAACCAACAAATGCAAAGGGTGCAGCCAATTTTGTGACTCTTTGACCTTCATCTGCACCCTTTGTGAATTACTGTAAATATTGTTGTAATTTATTGAATTCTAATGCCAGCCTGAACTTAACCTCGAAAGTGAAACTGAAAATATAAACTCATAAAAATATGAAATGAAAATAAGTTCGAACTTGAACTGCAGAAAACACAGCGTGATACTGAGATATCTGAAGCTGATTGTGAGAGGATCATACAAGAATATGAGGTGGACGATCGTGCCAGACTGGTAAACCAAATGTCACAGAAAGGCTTCACTCTGTTCCTTAACTCCAAGTATTCAGAGTTATTTAACTGGAGACATGAAATGGTAAGCTTTCGATGTTGTATTGGCTTGGTGGGTTACTGTATTACCTTTCAGCCGAAGAGTTGCAGGTTCGAAACTGGGCATTAGTTAGTCAGTTGTGTCCTTGAGCAAGGCACTTAATGGACATTGCTTAAACCCAGTGGATTATTGGATTCTACCAAATTAAAGGAAAGTCTAAATCATGCACAGCACACTGTAATATCTCCGGTAACCCAATGGTGTGCACGAGGTGATCTGACAATTTTATGTGTTTTAACCCCATTGTGTTCCATTCACGAGGATAAATATAATAATATACTATCCTATCCTCCAATTTAACACATATTCATTTATAAGGTATACCAAGACATGAAGCAACCACTCTCCCACTATTTCATCGCATCATCCCACAACACCTACCTGACTGGGGATCAATTAAAAGATCCAAGCAGCACCGATGCATACATGAAGTAGGTTTGAAAATGATCGTCGGTTGGTTTGTTTATTCTTAGTATGTCGGGATGTCAGTCAGAAGGTGGTGACATCAAAACCTGTCAGCTTAATATGAGTGTTCTATCAGAGTGACTAAAATTTGGCCTATCAGAGTGCCTAAAAAAAATATTTAAATCGGTATTTCTAACCACACTTTAGTGTTGCCCATATTACCCCTGATAGTTTTGCACATGTTATCATTTTATATTGTTGCCCGTATTACTACCCTGTAGTGTTGCCCATATTACCACCATGTGACCCTGTAATACCTCTCACATCTACAGTGTGCTGCTGAAAGGCTGCAGATGTGTTGAGCTTGACTGTTGGGACGGTCCTGACGGAGATCCACTAATCTACCACGGGTACACGCTAACCTCCAAGATTAAGTTCAAGGTATGGTCGAATATAATATTATGTTTATTCCCGTGAATGGAAAAATGCAAGCAGCGTTAACACACAGGTAATCGTCAGATCACCACGCGCCCGCCGTTGGGTTACCGGCACCTAGTAAACATTCTCTAAACCCAGTGAATTAATGATTTCTACTAAAATTAAAGAAACGTTTAAATCATACACAACACACTACCCCGATAGACCGACAGTGGGTACGATGTAATCTGAAGATTGCCTGTGTGATAGCAATCCATTCACAGGAATAAAATATGAATATCTCATCCTTAACTATATCCAATTGAGCTGAAAAAAATTAAAATAATTATTAATTAATATAATTCTTTATTAAGGATGTAATCAAGGTGATTGGAAAGTATGCATTTGAAGTGTCGATTTACCCGCTGATTCTAAGCATAGAAAACCACTGCAGTGTTACGCAACAAGAAAAAATGGCATATTATTTGAAGGTAAGTGTATGGAGATGTAAAACACTGGCTAAAATTTGAAAGTAATGTTATCTGTAGATTTTGGTTAATTAATTATGTCCCATAAGGTAAAAAAAAATGATTTAATAATTCAAATAGGATATTCATGGAAAAATACACTTGAACAATTTCTACAAGTATCTGTGTTAAAAAAATGTTTTGTTGTTAAAAAAAAAGTTTTTTTTTTAAATTTAAACAAAAAAAAGTTGTTTATTTTAAATTAAACAACAAAAGTTACCTTGATTAAAGTATATCAGTGACTTGCTCAAAACTTTGCTCAAATATTCCAGACAATATTGGGGAGTGAATTGCTGACGATGCCATTAGTTGAAAAGGAAAGTGTTTTACCCTCCCCACATGCCCTTATTGGAAAGATTTTGTTGAAAGGTAAGGTTGGTTGTTTATTGGTCAGAATATCTGACAAATTTGTTTAATTGTACACAAACTGCTTCAGCAACTTAACTGTGGGTATAATGTGTATTACTGTGCACCTGATAAAGCCACTTTACATTGCTCCAACCCAGTGGTATTTATTGAGTCGTCCAAATTGAAAGTCATATCTGATTAACCACATACTGTAATAGCTCCAGCATTTGACTGTGGGTATAATGTGTATTACTGTGCACATGAGCAAGCCACTTTACATTGCTCCAACCCAGTGGTATTTATTGAGTCATCTAAATTAAAAGTCATGTCTGAATATTTGTGTCTTGGTTGTGTATTGAGCAAGCCACTATTTAATAGCGGATGTATTTCTTTAGGTAAAAAACTGCCGGCTCGTTGTGAAAACGATGATGTCAGCGATGAAGACGAGGCAGCAGAATTGCAATGTCAGAATGCAGATGATGATGTCAGCACAATTTTAAACTATCAGGTTGCTATTTAATGATTTAGCGATTATATGCGTGGTATAGGGTAAGCTATTGTTACAACTGGATTGTAGGATATGTAATGTTGTGACAGTAAAAGCCCCTATTCCCATTACTTATTATACGATGTCTATGTAATATCCCGGATGTTAGCTTATCAAACGTGGACTTTAATATTGTAATACTTGCCATAGCGAGCGTACGGTACTTAATAAATTAACTGAGAGTTCTAAATATTGAGCGTGAAACTATTAATAAGGCACACAACAGGATAGTTTATGACATTTATGTTTATGCCATGAAAGGAAACACCTATTTGAGTGAAATGTAAATTTGTTCATATTTTATTTTTGATCTAATTTTTGAACCCATGATGGGCTCGTCCATAAAACCGTTTTTTATAGAATTGGTATATATCAGTCATGTAACCATTTGGCAACACACCTTATTTTATGCATCAATGTAGAAATTGTAATTTAAGGATGAAAATAACTTTCTAAATCCATCATTTAGGATGGGATAGGATATTCATGTTTATTTCCATGAATGGGAAAACCAAGGGGGTTAACACACGGGCAATCGTCAGATCACCTCGCGCCCACTATCGGGTTACTGAAACTATGTATGATTCACACATTCCTTTAATTTGGTAGAACCCATTAATCCACTGGTTCGGGCAATGTCCGTTAAGTGCCTTACCCAAGGACACAACCGTCTAGTCAGCAAACAGTTACACAAGCGACTAACTATTAACCAGTTTCATACCTGCAACTCTTCGTCTGAAAGGCGACACACTAAACCACCAGACTAATCGGTCGGACATTTCTATACCCCAGAACAATTCTATCGGGGAAAATTCCGCCGAGTTCAGCAAATCGTTGTCACGCTCGACTGGTTTCTCCCGTGGTCAGGTGATCCAACCAAAGTCGTCGCTTTCAGGCTCGTCAAATCAGTCATCACGGAAACAACAAGGGGTAATTATATTTCTATGCTTTCAATTGATTTGGTTTCTGAAGGTTGTGGGTTCATTACCCAAACACCACCTTTTAAGTTTAATTTGAATGTTAAAATTCTTATGTGAATATATTTGTTGATGAGTTCTTTTATCTTAATGGGTGGGTTAGTCTTTATTTATGGTTATCCAAGGCACTTTGTGCCAAAAAAGTGCACAGTAATACACCTTGTGCTCAAATTCGAGCTGCTGGAGCTATTGCACTGTGTGAATACTCAGACATGACTTTCAGTTTGAACTCATTAGGTACCACTGGGTTGAAGCAATGTAAAGTGGCTTGCTCAGGTACACAGTAGTACACCTCATGTCCACAGTTGAGTTGCTGAAGCTATTACAGTGTCTGGATAATCATACATGACTTTCAGTTCGGGCGATTTAGTAGATACCACTGGGTTGGAGCAATGTAAAGTGGCTTGCTCAGGTGCACAGTGATACACCAAACCCACAGTCAAGTTAAAAAAGCAATTAAAATAACCACCCAAACTCACCACTCAGGGCACCACACACAAGCTCGCACTGTCCTTATCTGACCTGGTAGTGTATTGCAAGAGCGTCAAGTTTAAATCATTGACATCAAACACAACGAAACCGGACCGATACGCTGACATATCTTCGTTTACAGAAGCTAAAGCATTCAGGTGAAATATTTTGTTTTTAAACTTAAGTTTTTAGTTTATTCATTTTTTTTTGTATTAAAAAATTGAAAACAAATCAAATCGTGGCATAGGAACAGGAAATGACGGCAGAATGAACAACAAAAAAGTTGCTCATCTAAAACCGGTTTTAACAAGAAGTTATAAAATGTGCAATATTTTTAAGATTAGGATGGAATAATTAGGATTTCTCATCTTAAACAGGTTTTAACATAAAGTTATAAAACGTGTTCCAATTTTTTTTTGATAGAAAATTAGGATGGGTTAATCATTTTTTATTGTGAATGGGAATATAGGTTATAACATAAACAATTACTGCCATCGGAAATATTACAGTGTGTTATATATGATTTGTGTGTTGCTATCCTTTTTTAAACCATTATTTCACTAGGTTCGAAGACGTCTGCTAAGTTCCTTGCCTAAGGACTAACGGACTGACTAGAGGCTGCTTTCTATCCAACAATCTTTAAAATTTTAAAAAACAATTTAAAAAAATTGATATTTTATATGGAAAATTAATTTATGCGAAAAAATTGATGCTTAAAATTAATAATTTATGCAGAAAAAATGATAATTTGTGAAGAAAAATTGATGCTAAAAATTAATAATTTATGCAGAAAAATTGATGCTAAATATTATAATTTATGCAGAAAAATTGATGCTAAAATTAATAATTTATGCAGAAAAATTGATGCTAAATATTATAATTAATGCAGAAAAATTGATGCTAAAATTAATAATTTATGCAGAAAAATTGATGATAAAAATTAATAATTTATGCAGAATAAATTAATTTATGCAGAAATTTTTAATTTATAGCTATAATTCTTCCAGTTTAAAACAAGAACTACTCTATTATTTAGACTTGCGAAGAATAAATTGAAGGAATCAATCACTTTCCATGAGTTGCAACTTAGTCGAACCTACCCAGCTGGGACCCGAACTGATTCAAGCAATTACGACCCTCTCCCTCTGTGGAATGCTGGGTTCCAAGTGGGTAAGTTGGGTGTGTCTACCTCGCTGGCAAGTTCTTTAACAAATGTGACAACTAAGCCCCGTTTACACCAAGCTCTGTTATCCACACACAGCAATAGCTCTGGTAACCCGACGATGGGCGCGAGGTAATCCGACGATTGCCGGTGTGTTAACCCCCTTGGTTTTTGGGGATAAACATGAATATTCTATCATAGACACATGCATAAATGAACCCCAATCAAAACAGTATTGTCTAAATAAGCAGAATCCCTCCCTTCAACATGAGACATGAACGACACATGTTCTTGAGTATATAAGCAGTTTATTTCTCTGTTAAACCATAGGTACTCTGATGTGTTTTAACTACAGTAATTTTGCCGTTTTATCCGGTCTCCTTAACTTAAAATAATCCTACTATTCTTCTTTAATGTAATAAAGCAGCAGATATTAGTTCAGTTTAATCGTTTTTTTGCCCCAGTATGAAAAAATGTGAAACGAATAAAATTACGACACCGGAACAGGAAAAGACGGCAAAACGAACGGTCGTTAAAACACGTCATTAAAAATATAATTTAGGAAATATAGCGGATGCGGCCGCCAAACCTAAGCGGAAAAAACAATATTGTGCAAACTAAATTTAATTAAGACCAAACGATATATAAACTAAACCAGTTTTTTTAACATAATTTTTTCAAACACCACAGTTGCTCTGAACTATCAGACAAGATGTGACGAGATGGAAATTTATGACGGAAAGTTCCGGCAAAATGGTTTATGCGGGTTCATTCTTAAACCAACCTACCAAAGAGGGCTTACAGAACATTGCGTTGTACAAGCCAAGACTATACAACTGAAGATTATAAGTGGACACCGACTTACTGGTAAAAATAGGCGGCTGAAATTGTTAATTGGCATACGTGGTAATAATGGTAATGGCAATTGGCGAGTGGCTTGGTCAAGTGCACAGTAGTACACCTCATGCCTACAGTCGAGTTTCTGGAGCTATTACAGTGTGTGGATAATCAGACTTGACTTTCAATTTGGATGACTCATTAGATACTACTGGGTTGGAGCAATGTAAAGTGGCTTGCTCAGGTACACATTCATACACCTTATACCCATAGTCGAGCTGCTGGAGCTATAACAGTGTATAGATAATCAGACATGAATTTTAATTTGAACGACTTATTAGATTCACTGGTTTGAAGTACTGTAAAGTGGCATGCTCAGGTGCACAGTAATACACCTGTGGGGATTAGCTATGTAAACTCTAGCGGCCCACCAAATACAGAACGCCACACACCTTACAGTAAATAAACCTCATGCTCATAGAGTTGATAATACACCAAATATATTACCCAATAATACAAAAAACAAGTCCAAACATTTTTGCCTTGTAGGCAAGACTTCCAATTTTGATGAATCCTCACTTCAAGTGGAAGTTCTGACCTCAGGTGACCCTGCCGACACCAACCGATGTTTGACCAGATTCGATAAAAATAGTGGTGAGTTGGGATAGGATATTCATGTTTATCCCTGTGAATGGGAAAACCAAGGGGGTTAACACACAAGCAAATTCACTTCACTCTCGGGTTACTGGAGATATTGCAGTTTGTTGTGTATGTTCTAGGATAGGATAGGATAGGATAGGATATTCATCTTTATCCCCGTGAATGGGAAAACCAAGGGGGTTAACACACGGGCAATCGTCAGATCACCTCGCGCCCATCGTCGGGTTACCGGAGCTATTGCAGTGTGTTATGTATGATTCACACATTCCTTTAAGACCCATTAATAGGCTGGGTTCAGGCAATGTCCGGTAAGTGCCTTGCCCAAGGACACAACCAAATAGCTAGCGACCAGTTTTAAACCTGCAACCTTTTAGTTAAAAGGCGTCGCTCTAAACCACAAAACCCGTTTGAGTTGTCGCTTCGTTGTGTTCATCTATACAGAAATGGCGGTACTATTTGTTGGTATGCGTCATTGTATGCAGTCGATACAGCCGCTAAACGTATATAATATTGGGTTGGAGCAATGTAAAGTGACTTGCTCAGGTGTACAGTAATATACCTCATGCCCACAGTTGAGTTGCTGGAGCTATTACAGTGTGTGAATAATCAGACATGACTTTCAATTTGAAACTTATTATATATCACTGGGTTGGAGCAATGTAAAGTGGCTTGTTCAGGTGCATAGTAATACACCTCATATTCACAGTTGAACACAGACATACACCTCACTCTTTAAGTCACACTGAGTCAATACCTTTTTTTCAGGTTTTGATCCAAAATGGAATGATGAATTTATCATTTATATATCGAAACCAGATTTGGCTATGGTTAAGTTTATGGTGAAAACCCAAAATCACGAAAGAATTGGTCAAAATACAATGCCATTCACCAGCATTGCACAAGGTTAGTGGTACATTTATGTAGAAGATCATTGCGGAAATAGGATTAGATAATCTTGATTCCTGTGAAGGGGAAATCACAGGGGCGTTATCACACAGGCAATCTTTAGATTACTTTACGCTCACTCTAGGGTTACTGAAGATATTACAAGTATGTTCTGTATGACTAAGATGTTTTTTCAATGTGGTAGAACAAGTATTCCACTGGGTTCAGGCAATGATCATTCCACTAGGTTTGTATAATGTCTGTTAATTGCTTTGCCCAAGAACACAATTCACTAGCTAACGAACAGTTTCAAACCTTTAATCTTTTGGCTGAAAAGCGACGCACTAACCCACTAAGCTATCTCATCGAAAAATTAAATGTTGTTTTAAATCGGCTAAAATTGTAGGTTGGGATAGGATATTCATGTATATCCCCATAAATGGGAAAACCAAGAGGGTTAACACACGGGCAATCGTCAGATCACCTCGCGCCCACCGTCGGGTTAGGTTATTTTTACTTTTCAGATACTGATGTCATTTTAAAAATTTTCCAGGTTATCGGTACATACCAATGTTGGATAGAAGTGGTGCACGAATACCCAGCGCATCTTTATTTGTATTCGTTGAAATAAACGATGCAGTGGTTCAACACGTTAATCCGGGGAGGGTTAAAGTGGATATCGGCTGAAACTGCCCCTGGTCTACGGGTTAAAGTTATGGCGGGAAAGTTGCAGAGATAGAAGACAACGACGGTTTTAAACGACGGACGGAAAATGACGGACGAAATCGCGTTTAGAGTTGTAGTGTTATGGACAAAACTGGTTTAAACCATTTAGTGCAATGAATAAATATAATTATGTTTCTTTATGTGGATTTTTTATATTCATAACATGTTTATTAATATTTTATCCCCAATGGGAAAACACAAGGATAGGATATTCATGTTTATCCCCGTGGATGGGAAAACCAAGGGGGTTAACACACGGTCAATCGTCAGATCACCTCGCGCCCACCGTCGGGTTACCGGAGCTATTGCAGTGTGTTGTATATGATAGACACGTTCCTTCAATTTGGTAGAACCCATTAATCCGCTTGGTTCAGGCAAAGTCCGTAAGTGCCTTGCCCAAAGACACAACCGACTAGCTAGTGACCAGTTTCGAAGCTGTTACCCTTCGGCTGAAAGTCGACACAATAATCCACCAGACCAATCAGTATGACAAAAACATTTTTAAGTTGAAATTTAAAATAACAAAAAATAAAGTAATATAAATTAGATGTCAAAAATATTTTGGTTAAACATATATAGGAACTGGTTCAAACAAAAACACTTTTTTTCTAAATTTTAGAGAATTATGTACAAGTATCAAAGTGGTCCATGAACATTAAAGAAGAAAAATAACCAAATTTAAAAGTATAAAATTTAGACATAAATATAGGCTATACGAAATCAAAAAACACCTATTTGTATCAAATTTTAATATAACATCTCTCTCTACCTGTATTCATTTTCCTCTCTATGGATTGCCACCTTAACGTGGTAGGGGGGTTTGAGTTTCCAATGAACCCAAGAGCAATGCCATCGGGGGTGGAATTTTCTACCCCTGGCAGGGTCACCCATGGTGGTAAGGTCGAAGGTGAGGAACTGACAAAGCTGCAATCCACTTTCGGGTTACCGTTAAGCTACTGTAATGGTATGTGAAAGGGGAATTTCTCGACCCCACCCACGGCAGGGATAACCTGGTTCTAGCCCTGGCCAGTTTATGCGGCTTCCGAACTGCAAAGGCCACCTGGTGCTTGAGGATTACTCCACTTCAGATAAGTGGTGTAACTCCAACACGGTACTTTGGGGGTTGGCGCACTAGGAGCACCGCGGTACCGAGAGTAGCGCCTCGGCTACTAGGGGGTAAACCCTTGCGAGGGTGCGAGGATCAAGTCCAGTCGTAGACATATCAATGGCCTGAGTCTCAGTGGGCTGATTCCCCATCTGTGTTCGAGGGTCGGCGGGAGCTGTTGAAAGCTGGTCGGGGTCCTACGGAGAGCCGAAACTGCGGGAGGGCGTTTTGCCTGGCCTTGTTGCCTCGGCCGTGCCGAGAACGTAAGTCGGACCCTAGAGGGGGCAAAAACCCTATTGTATAGCATGGAACAGAAAAAAAATCACGAAAAACAACCCGCTGATGATGGTTTGTCCTCCACCTCTTTATCGAGGTTGGCCGACAAACCGGAGGCAAACCCAGACAATGCGAGCATTCAATGCTCTGCGGCGTCACCCCCTACAACCTCTGCGGCACCCCAAGCTTTCTTCAGCGATAGCGATGGGGTTTCCGCTGTCACTTCGGTGACATCTCCACTGGCGCACAAGCTCTCAAATCTAACGATGGAGCAAGCGGAGCTGTCTGACTTGTCGGACAGTGGTGAAGCAAACTCCATTCGGCGGACACGAGAAGCCTGTGAGCCAGCACCTTCCAAGGCGGAGTATAAAAGAGAAAAGAATCGGCGGCAGAAGGCTCGGAAACGAGCCCGAAAAGCCAATGATAATCTCTGCAATCGTCCCGGCCCCAGCAACACCTCAGCGCCCACAGCTGCCCCCACTGGGGATGGCAAAGTGAGCGCCAGCGGGTCCGCTAAACGGAAAAGGCAGAGCAAAACTTCTTCTTCCACCACCCCTACTCCGGCCACAAAAAAGCCCCGTGGTCCATCTGCGTCGTCCACACGAGCAACGTCATATGCAGATGCGGCAAACAGCAGTCTCAGACTTGATGTTCTACCCGCTAGCGGGTCAGAAAGTCTTGTCCAGGCTGATATCCGCTACATCGAGAGTGCTATGGCAGACTCCATGTTGGACGGTACACTTCCTCTTATAAAGGCCAAAGGGCTTGTGCTGCTAAAGTCAGGTACCATGAAGGTCACCTGTATGGATGCAGCATCACTGGCGGCCTTCAGGAGGTTTATCCGTGGTTTACCACCAATGCCAGGTAAGAACATTGGCTATACAGCAAATGGGCCCGAAGATCGTCTCAACGAACGGGTCTATACTGTCTGGGTCTCTGACCCGAAGGTTCGAACAAACCCGGAACGGTTTATTCGCCTTCTCGGGTTCCAGAACTCCGAACTTCCGATTGAGAAGTTCCACGTCCGTGGGTACGTCGGCGAAGTGACGGAGGAAGGCACACACCTACGTGTAGGTGTGGAGATGTCTGCGATTGAAGATCTGCGCAAGATGGACTTCAGCCCTCACTACATGGCAGGCCTTCTCACTTTTGTGGGAAACCGGTCCGTGGAAGCCACTACCCACTCAGAGTCTCTTAAACACTATAGTGTGTGATGGAGGCTCTGAAAAAGACTAGCAAGGACCTTGTTCTTTGCCAGATCAACTTGCACCATTGTATAGCAGCCGCCCAACAATTAATGGGTCGGTTCCAAACAATGGGGCAAACACCACTTGGCCCTCATACAGGAACCATACTGTAAGCGAGGAAAAGTGGCCTTTGTTCCTCAGAATGCTTGCTGCTTTTCTGATCCTAATTCAAGCAAGCCACGTGCTTGCATCCTGTCTGCAAAGAATCTGGTGGCGTGGCCTCTACTCCAATTCATGGATAGAGACATCTGCACAATTGCAATTGCAGACAACACTAACAGCAAAAACCCTGTTGTTTTCTGTTCTGTTTACATGGCTGGCGATGACCCCACGGAACCACCACCGCACAAGATGCGAGAACTTGTCACCCATTGTGAACAATCAAACCTTCGTCTGCTCATTGGGACAGATGCAAACGCTCACCATTACTACTGGGGAAGCACTGACTGCAATAGTCGGGGGCATGCCCTTATGGAGTATTTAATGAGCACAAGGCTGTCAGTATGCAATACTGGCAACTCTCCGACCTTTGTCACCAGAAACAGAGCTGAGGTTCTCGATCTCACTCTGTGCTCTGCCAATCTGCTTTCAAAGGTGTCTGACTGGAAGGTCAGCAAAGAAGCTTCTTTGTCCGACCACCAATTAATAACTTTCAGGGTGAACAACCTTTGTAAGACCACCCCATCGCATCACAGGAATGTTCGCAAAACTGACTGGATGCTCTACCTGCAAGAACTAACTCTCCTGTGTGAGGCAATTCCAGCTGCACCTCCAAAAACTGCTAAGGAGGTCGACATGCTGGCGAAAGCTGTCGAAACAGCTATTACCTTATCATATGAGAAATCGTGTCGCCTGATCAAAAGAACAGCAAATGACACTCCTTCCTGGTGGTGCGCAGAACTCACACTTCTTCGTCGCTGTGCGAGACGCTCCCACCGGAAAGCTCTTAAGCTTAAGACTCCTGCCGCATTGGATGAGTCCAAGGCAAGCACCCGAGCTTACAAAAATGCCATTCGCTCCAGAAAACGGGCGTCTTGGCGCAAACTGTGTGAGGAGGTGAACACCTTGCCAGCAATGGCACGGCTTCATCGAATCCTCAAGAAGCATCGCTCTCTTCAGATTGGATCTCTACGGAAATCAAATGGTGATTTCACCAGCACTCCATCTGAAACCTTACACATTCTACTGGACGCACACTTCCCAGAGAATGTAAATAATCAAGGATCATCTACTAACCACGTTAAACAATGGTCCTCAATTCAAGCTAGCGATGATGTGCTAGTCAACAACATCATCACAGCTGAAAGAATTAAGGCTGCTTATACATCATTTAAGCCTTTTAAAAGCCCAGGGCCTGATGGAATCTACCCAATACTTATTCAAAAAGGATTGGAAATCCTGTGCCCCCTTCTTATCCAGATCTTTAAAGCATCTCTCCTGTTGGGTTTTATCCCACAAAGATGGCTGGTCGCGAGAGTGGTTTTCCCACCCAAACCAGGGAAGAAAGACTACTCAACGGCAAAAGCCTATCGACCCCTGAGTCTCATGTCATTCGTGATGAAGGGCTTCGAGAGACTCATACTTTGGTATCTGCAGGAGGGACCTATCGGACAATCCCCCCTACACCCCAACCAATATGCATATAGAGCGGGATTTTCTACCGAAGATGCCCTCCATAATATGATCATCAAACTGGAGAAGGCGGTCTTTCATAACCAATATGCACTTGGAGTATTTCTGGATATTGAAGGAGCCTTCTCTAATGCCACTTTCGATTCCATGATAGTTCCTTTGCGAAAGTATCATGTTAATGAAACAGTTATCCGGTGGATAAGTTACATGCTTAAACACCGAACAGCCACAGCAGTATGGTTGGCCATCGATGTCATAATTCAGTAAAATCAGCGCGCTGGTAATTTAACTGCACGCACCTAATTTAGCAGCGCGCACTCAATTTAGCAGCGCGCTCATAACCTTTCACCCCGCCAAAAGTGTCACAATTCGTCTCTTTACGCCATCATGCGGCAAAATTGTCAACGCGTTCACAAATTAAGTACGCGTTCATAAATTACCAGCGCGCACTTAACTTGCTGACAAAAACATCGACCGTCGTTGGCCATCAGTGTCACAATTTAGTAAAATCAGCGCGCTGTTAATTTAGATGCGCGCACTCAATTTACCAGCGCGCTGGTAACCTTTCACCTGGCCAAGAGTGTCATAATTCATCTCTTCACGCCACCGTGCGGTAAAATTGTCAACGCGTTCACAAATTGAGTACGCGTTCACAAATTCAGTACGCGTTCATAAATTACCAACGCGCTGGTAACCTTTCAACTTGCCATCAGTGTCATAATTCTCTAGCTCCCTCCATCGCCAAACTGCTTTAAATGCTGGGCGGGCTAAGTGGTTTTAGAACATAGGCTGAAATTCTAACCAAGTTTGCCACATTGGAGTAGATAGCTGGTAGCTTGGTAGAGGGGAAAGTTCCAATGTAATCACGTTTTTCTGTATATTGCAGTGTGTTGTATATGATTGAGCTGTGGGATTAGTCGTTAGTGGTTAGATTAACTGAATTAGAATGAATATCCCGGTTATTTTGAGGCGCATTTATGATGATACCAATATAGTAGATTAAAAAATCTTGTAAGTGCACTTGCATGCTTCTTGTAGACTGCATCGTGTAGAACCCGTGTCAACCAGCTTCCGGTTTCTTATTTTCTGGTATGCTCACCCTCACCGTCTCTATCTTTTTTTACAATTAATCCGGTCTGTTCAGCCCAGTCATGCGTTATAGCCTACATGTTTCCTGTGGTAACTACTGGTTATGGTTAAAATGAGGAGGAAACTAAAAGGAGTGAAACTGCACACTAAAATCAAGATTATCCCATTAGAGACTTAGAGTTGGTTTTAAACATGGGGTTGGAATTAGGGTTAGTTCTGGAATTGAGATTAGTGTTTAGGGAAGAGTTTAACTTAGTTTTCTTAATTTTAATATGTACCGTAGTTCCCCTCCTTCCCGCACTCCCTCATTTAGTGTTGCCCTTAAAATGGCATTTACTCAACACACATAAGCATGACACCATTTGGCAAACTAGGCTCTAATAGAGACAAGCTGTCTGTGCTTGACCAACCTGTTAGACTTATAAATGGACAATTCTGAGTTTATATGTCGTGTCAGACTCAGAATAAACGCATGTATCCGCTTGCTAGAATCATGTGATACAGAGCATATAAGCACCAAAATATTCGTTCTAAACAGGTAGGCATATAGGCGATTTTATTCTTTAAACTATAAAAATCCATATCTATGTGTATACCAATGATTTGCTTTAAACAAATGGCAACCATTAATTTTTAAAGGTCTTTTGAAACATAACTTTCAGTGCCTTAAGAGCATTAAAGCTAGTAAAGAATTGAATTATTGCCATCGGTAACTGAAGAATCAATTGGTGAAATTTAATTTTGTACAGTATAAACACAAATAGTTTAGTTGTTTATTGGTACATCCTGCTTTGTGCTATATAACTGTTCTGGTTGAGGATAAGTTACCATCAAAATTTAAGTTTAGCCTGCTGTTTTTGCAGTTTGCGGTCCGTCCAAAGTGCTATAATCCGAAAATCCATGATTTCGTCAGACCTGAAAACGACTTTATTAAGAAAGATCTCAGAACTAATAGAATTGGCAAATACAAGCACTAATTCCAATTCCACCGCTACAGGTAGGTGGTACACATACATATATATTGGTATATAATATGTCCGGTTAGCTCAAGTTACTCGGCCCATGGTCTGCAGACAGCCAAAAGGATTGAAACCAGGCGGCTGTCGCCTGAACCTAGTGGATTAATGAGTTAAACTAAAACAGTAAAAAATCTTAATCATTTCATATGCATCAAACTGCAATAACTCCTAACCTTTAGCTCTGTAACCTGCCGGTGGCACGAGGTAATCTGACAATTGCTGGGATATCCCCTCCTGGGTTTTTATAGAAATGCAACTTAAATATCCTTTGTAGTATTTATGCTACCGTACTGTACATAGTTGCATTTAATTTCACATAGAAGGTTTGGCCATTTAAAAGTTTGTATTTGGTACGCTAGAACCTATACTTATTAGCTTAAGAATTATAAATGAACTCTGTTATGATTTGTAATGCACATTTTGTTGTTTGATTTAAAGGTTGTATCTATGGGATAAGGATAAGATACAGTACTCATGTTTATCCCCAGCAATGGCCGATGTTGCAAGTGTTGGTGTCATTATGACACATCGCACAAGTATTAATTAGAATACCTACTGTTTGCAGTCAGGTTACTGGAGCTGTGTTTAATTTGATTGAGACATTGCAACAGTTTTTAGTTAAACCAATGTTCAGTCTATTTCTGCTTAGTGCCTTACTAAAGGACATATCTGGGGGTGCCAAGAATGCCAATTGCACAAGACAATTTTAAATGGCACCCATTGACTTGCACTTGCACCGCTAATAATCATAGGCATTGATTCCTGGTGTGACAGGAGGGACATGAGGTAACATGTCCCCCCTATATAAAATTATAATATACTTGCTACCCCACATTTTTACACATTACGAAGCTTTGCTTAGCATGTAAGTATGACATGCTTACTTTAACATAATGGCATGTACTTTAGCCCAACAAACAAAATGACAAGCTAATCAATGCAGTCAAAGAAATTTTAATTTTGGTTTGTATCAATGGCCAAACATGTTTTATATTACATTCTCTACAGGGTATAAGGCAGAAAGGCAGTTGTTGGGGCGCGTGGGACCACCAAAATACAACATTACTAGGGAACAGCTAGTTTTTTTAATTGAGTTCGCTGGTTTTTCGGGCACAGAAGTTGCCAATATATTTAATGTTTCACTGTCAACAATTCGAAGAAGATTAAGGTAAGTTACAGAGTAAAGGATGTATAAAGTTTCATTCATCGCATTAATCCACTGGGTTCAGGCAACGTTTAATAAGCGTTTTGCCCAAAAACACAACCAACTAGCCAATAGTTGGTTTTCAATCAAAAATATTTTGCTGACTTAGATAACCCTAAACCGGTTATAGGCTTTTCATATTTTATCGCGTGAATCAGAAAGTGTGGTAGAGTTATCACACAGGCAATCGTGGACTAAAATTCCTTAGCTCTTCTTACAGTGTGTTACCGGTATATTTTAAATCGGGTAAATACAAGAATAATGAAACTGCATCTTAAAAAAATTAAAAAGGCAAAAGGCATTATTACAGCATGGTCACTAATAAACATGATAAAAATCCAAATATGTTTAAGCCAAAACAAAACAATTTTGGAAAATACCTCCCCCCCCCCCAGTTTTTTAGCAAAGTCGGCGCCTATGTGTAGCACATAATTTGTTTATTAAATTTATCCCCAATTATTTATTCAGAGAATTTGGAATAAAAGTCACAGAGAATTTCAGCAAAATGACAGATTCTCAATTGGATGAAACTGTAAAAATTACGACTCGCTGCAATCAGCTAATTGGGCCCAATGCTGTGAAGGCACGATTGAAGTCCCAAAATATTAACGTACAAAGAAGTCGCGTCCGAGAGTCGATGTTAAGGGTTGATCCTGATGGAGTTGCACTACGCTCCATGTGCAAGTCAATTAAAAGGAGGGAATACAATGTAGCGGGACCAAATTCTTTGTGGCATGTCGATGGAAATCATAAATTAATCAGGTAATGTCTGAACTATATTCACATTGATTTTTAGTTACTACTTCATCATGACACAATTGATATAACATGTCCTCTCGCTTGTGGCCCTTAAACTTGTCTAAGCCTATCATAAAACCTTCTGCCCTGCAATTTGTTGATTGTTTTGTCCAACTTGGGCACCTCTATTCCATATAACTTGGGCAAAATGCACTTAGTGGGCATCGTCTAAACCCAGTGGGTTAATCTGTTGATCCAAGCATACAACACTGTAAAAAGCATTGGTAACCCGCTGGTAGGCATGATAATGAGCTTTGTTTTCTTATTCACGGTCATAAAATATAATTATCCTGACCATTTTACAATATATAATTTAGTCATATTTGAGCTATTCTTAGTCCATTTTTTACATTTTTAAAATAAAAGGTTAGAGTAAATTTGTGTGAAATATAAATATTATAATATTTTTTTTTTGAACTTTTAGGTGGAGGATAGTAATACATGGAGGAATTGATGGTTACAGTCGCTTAGTAACCTTTTTGAAAGCATCAAACAATAATCGTGCCAGTACTGTGATGGATAGTTTTACTTCCGGAGTTGTAAGTTATGGGGTTCCATCCCGTGTTCGTGTTGATCATAGAGGTGAAAACAGTGACATCAATTCATTTATGGAACTCTATCGAGGTTCTGACAGAGGTAGTTGCATCAGAGGCAAAAGTGTCCATAACCAGCGTATTGAGCGCTTCTGGCTGGACCAATGGAATGGTGTTGTGAATCTCTATCATGACATCTTCAGGTGAAGTGCTAAGAAACCAGTTGTGTGATTAGTTTTTTCTCAGGTTAATCGTAGTCGTTGTAACAACCAAACTCAGTTAATTTGTCCACACTTGAAATTTAATATTTTCCTGTTCCGCTTCAGTGATTTGCAAACACATTGTTGTCAATTCTAGATTTGTATTTCTCGTCCAATAAGACTGCTGTATTTTTTCCTAATCTCTGATTGATTAGAACATTTATTGATTTAACCCTTTTGAACAGCTTAATACCAGGTTTATTGGTCAGTTTAAGTTTTTCCTGTATAGAGCCCTAAATTTAGAAATCTTGTTTACAACTCGCCACCTCGTTTCCATCTCGTTTCACATTTTCATCCTGTTTTAACTCGTTTCATCGCTACAATTTGTTACCCAATATAGACTAAAAGTTTCAGTCACCCAATAAAAGTGGGATAGAGAGGTACAAGCATTTTTTAGTCACTGATACCACACACAGAAAACTTAAGACCAAAGCAAGCCAGACGTGTTTATTACAGTCATAGTTAATGGATGACTTGTTCTCGTTTTAATTTGTCGACGACAATAACTTATTTAAGTCAACTTACCGTAAATGTTTACTTTATCCGTCCTTCACCAGTATTTTGTTTGTCCATAAGGTGCAGATCTTATTTGCATTAAAATCGATTTTTTGAAATTACAGGTTTCTTGAGCACATTCACGTGCTGGACGTGTGCAATGAAATTCATTTATGGATTCTTCATTATATATTTTTACCCCGACTAAATCGTGATCTAGAAGATTTTGTAAATCAATGGAATAACCATGGACTTCGCACAGAATCATCCAAGACTCCCCTTCAAATTTTTATTGCAGAGCTGTTACAGAAATGCAATTCATCTCTTACTGCTATACAAGATATATTTGACCTGGAAACTAATGAGTCTTTAGAAAGCAATGAATCTGTTCAAAGTGGATTGGCTGATATTAGCAGTGTCATTGTTCCTGTCACACCATGTCCAATATCATCCACAGCATTAGCAGCATTGCAAACTGAATTAGATCCACTCAGTAATGATTTGGATATGTTTGGGATTGGATTGTTTCAATTGGTTTTAAAATTTGTTGAACAACCATAACACTTTAGGCTGAACCACTCACTCCTCTTGGTATTTAATTTCATGCTTTTTATTGTGTAGTGAAACTATTGCAAGCTATACACAACAAATAATTTGCAATAAAAAATGAAAATATTGAAACGTCGGTTTGTAGCAGTTGGGTTGATTTAAAACTCGTATTTAAAACCACAGAAACGCTGCTTCTTACCATTTCCTTTGTTTTAGCAAAGGGTTTATTCATCATTTCAAAACAGCACGCTATGCAGTCATAGTTATGGGTCCCATTTGGAAAAAATGGGACACATATTGTTTTTGTCCGTTTTTTTTTTTTCTTTTTTTTTTTTTTTTTTTCGTCAAACGCTTGACAGGCATGGCATGTCGCCCCGACATCTACCAGAAGGAAGAATAGAATAGCAATGAGACTTCGCCATTTGTTAGATAACATGGTCTAGAAAGATGAACAGAAACCCAACATTTTGGGATATAAAACCAGGGGAATTCCCCTGGGACGTTAAAAACCAAAACGGTGTTTTTTTCTAAAAAAATAGCTATTTTGGGCATAGCGCTTGAACGACAAGTCCAATTTGAATCAGATTTGGTGAAATGTAAGTGCATTAGTCACTGATTTAACACTTAAAAGAAATAAAAAATTTACCTAGGGAAATACCCTAAACAATAAGATTTTGTTCTCAAATCATGATTGTGACAAGCACGCCATGTCGCCCCGACATCTACCAGAAGGAAAAATGGAATCGCAATCAAACTTTGGTATTTGTTAGACAACATGGTCTAGATATACAGAAACCAAAATGTTGGGTAATAAATCCAGGGGAATTCCCCTGTGACGTTAAAAACCAAAACGGTATTTTTTTCTAAAAAAATGACTTTTTTGGGCATAGCGCTTGAACGGATGTTACAATTTAAATCAGATTTTCTGGAATGTAAGTGCATTAGGCACTGATTTGACAGTTAAAAGAAATAAAAAAAATACCTGGGGAAATACCCTTAAAAATAAGATTTTGTTCTTAAATCATGATTGTGACAGTCATGCCATATCGCCACGACATCTACCAGAAAGACTAATGAAATCGCAATAAAAATTTAACATGTTTTAGACAACATGGTATAGATATGCAAAAACCAAAATTTTGGGTGATAAATTCAGGGGAATTCCCCTGGGACGTTAAAATTAAAAACAGTATTTTTCCTAAAAAAATAGCTTTTTGGGGGTATAGCGCTTGAACGGCTGCTCCAATTTGAATCAGATTTTCGAGAATGTAAGTGCATTAGTCACTGATTTAACACTCAGAAGAAATAAAAAAAGTACTTATAGAAATACCCTAAAAATAAGATTTTGTTCTCAAATCATGATTGTGACACGCCTGCCATGTCGCCCCGACATTTGCCAAAAGGAATAATGAAATCGCAATAAAAATTTGACATTTGTAAGAGAACATGGTTTAGATACGAAGAAACCAAAATTTTGGGTAATGAATCCAGGGGAATTCCCCTGAGACGTTAAAATCTAAAAGGTTTTTTTCCCAATAAATTAGCTTTTTGGGGCATATAGCGCTTGAACGGCTGCTCTAATTTTGATCAGATTTGGCGAAATGTTGGACTATTAGACACTTTGTGCCAATTAAAAGAAAGAAAACATTTACTTAGGGTAATTACGTTAAAAACGACGATATGTTCCTGAATTATGTTTGTGACTGGCATGCCATATCGCACTGACAAATAAGACAAGCAGTCGACAAATCAGATTAAAACTTTAAGAATTGTTACATAACATGACCCACATATGTAAAAACAGAAACTTATCTACTAAACCTAGGGGAATTCCCTGACACATGAAAAACTAAATCGGGCTGTTTTGGCAATTTAGCTTCATTTCACTTCAGCGCTTGAAAAGAAGGTTTAATTTAAAATATTTGTGGTGAAAATGTTCGTAAATTTAAGACGTTTATTCTTTTTTAACTACACATGGAAAAGAAGTTTGGCTTGACCACTCTGGGACCCATGCGTTTATGCTTGCAGAAACAAACTAACATATACTCAGTGTATAAAATACAAATTGTGTGGTTAGGGACCCTGTAGCATGAGTATATGGCCTACAACATGTGGTTTACAAATAGTGGTGGTTAAACACGTGGTTGACACTCTCTAGTATTACAATTATGTTTATAATAACGTTGCCATAGTTAACTAACCTCGGACAATTACGTTTCAAAAAACACTTGTGGTAGTTATTTTATACTGAAGCTTTCGTAAATAAATGGTGTGCTATATTGTTTAATTAAGCATTTGGTAAGTTAGGCGAATACTCTTGTGGTTAATGTCTAGTCTTCGTGTTTATATAATATTAATTTGCTGTTGCAATATGGTGCTGGTGTACATTCCGCATTACAACAACAGGGACAGGTGAGATAACTTAAGTTGCCAAATACGAAGTAACTAAAATATATCAAACGTATTTTTCATTGCAGGTCATGTCAGGGTCACATGGATCCAGTTCCCAATTTCAGAAGCAGTCAATGGTAAGTCATGCAGGCCTACTTGTATTTAAAGAAATACGGAAACCATGGTTTCCTGTACACTTTCTTAAATGACGTGGCTTAGAGCCTCGGCAACATGTTACAGCCAGAAATGTTAAAGAAATAAAAAGGGCGCCAATCTAGTTTTTGTTCTGGTTTGTTAGTTCTGTTTTTTTACTTTTTAGCAGTTATTTAGGGCACACTTCGTGAGGCCAAAAACTTCCTTAAGGGCATTTATAACGGTATCGAGTAATTCCGGTGAGAAAGTGCTGTATGTATTGGTAAACATGTCACAGAAGGACAAAAAAATCTGATTGTACAGTAAAATACACGTCATACGCAGCGTATGTATGATACGCTAACGTTTGGCGATGTTGTTTTTCCGTCGTGGAACAGTCGCTATGCATATTATAATACATATTAAAATATGAACTATCGGATGCAACAACTCCTTTTAAAAAATAAAACGTTTTACAGTGCAGTAGCACACAAAACTTGAAAGGGTGCGTCATTTATATCTTGGCGGGTGGGGAAACCATGGTCCAGTTGCCGACGCTATTGCATTGTGTTGCGTGCGATAAGGATCGGATATAATATTTATGTTTTATCCCCATGGATGGGAAAACGCATGAGAGTTAATAAATAGGCGATGCTGGTGATGATTTGTTTTTTATTCCAATAAAAACGAGGGGTAAAAACACCTTAATCCTCGTATTGTTTAAGACAACGGCACAAGTTGAACACTAAACTGTCGTTTTATTTTTTTTATGGGATATACTTAATATCAGGCCCGGTGCTAGGAACCGCGGGGCCCAATTAGAAATGTGATGGCGGGGCCCCTACTCTTCATAGCAAAATTTATGGGTGCTTATATATCATAAAATACATACCAGTACATACAAACTAAAAAAATAGACATTTAATACTTGCTATAAAACAAATTAAAGGTAATGTGGATGCTTATTTATGATATATTGTTTTACTTCCAAACTTATATATTGTTTAGCAACCATATTCATTATGACGTAACAGACAGACACCGAAATATAAATTTGACTTAGTTTACGATACATAACAAATTTATATTATGAGAAAGAATATTATTTCACTTTTTATTTTACGTTTCAGTAGTATTTTAACCTCGTAATACAGAAAGACCCCCGCTAGCGCGGGGCCCCTTCAAGGTGCGGGGCCCAATTTGATCTAATCGGTCAAATCGGCCTAAAACCGGCCCTGCTTAATATACAACACACTGCAACATCTCCCGTAACCCGACGGTGGGCACGAAGTAGTATGGCTATTGTTCGCGTGATAACCTTCCCTCCCCACGCTTCCTAATTCACCGGGATAAAACACATTAATCCCCATCCTGGCTAAATTCGATTCCAACCATTTTTCTATGTATATCAAAACTAATTCCTTTTCACCGAAACAAATTTCGACCCATCCGGAAATAATTGACGTAGTGTAAGTGCGTTATTGGCGCGCGTTTGAAAAGCGAAAGGGATTGGATAGGATATTCATGTTTATCCCCATGAATGGGAAAACCAAGGAGGTTATTACACGGGTAATAGTCAGATCACCTCGCGCCCACCGTCGGGCTACCGGAGCTATTGCAGTGTGTTGTATATGATAGACACGTTCCTTCAATTTGGTAGAACCCATTAATCCGCTGGGTTCAGGCAATGTCCGTAAAGTGCCTTGCCCAATGACAATGAGACAACCGACTAGCTAGCAACCAGTTTCGCACCTGCAACCTTTCGATTGAAAGGCGACGCACTTAACCGCTAGACCAACCGGCCGGAAAGACATATTGGGTTTATTTTTTGGAAACAAATTTACAAGTGTGTTAAGCAACCATCTACTAAAATTTAGACATACTTACTACAACAAATCGTCGATCTATGTATATCGAAGCCGATTTATTTTAACCCAAAGCGAATATACTGATAATTTGATGTAGTGTGAGTTCTTTAGTGGGTTCTTTAAAAAAAGCTTACGAGATATATATAAAGTTACATTTTTGGAACAAGTTTACAATTGTGTTATCCAATTTTTTATTTTTAACGCATATGCTATTTAAATCAGGAAGTCGAACCGGAACTAAACCCGAACCGCCCAATGTAAATTGTGATAAACCCGAACACGAGTTAAACCGCTTAATGGATGGTCGGATAAACCTGAAACGATCCTGAACCTATTTAACTGCCAATTCCAAAATTATAATTAAATACCGGCACTATAACTTTAATTTTGTATGTCGATTTAGTTAAAAGTGGATTTGCGTTGCATGTCTTATCAGTTTATTCGACCAAAAAAACGGAACTAAACTCCTAAACCGGTTCAAAGCGGTTGTATGGCCCGAACCGGAACAGAACCCGAACCTCATTATTTTAAACCGAGAACGCCCGAACCAAAACTAAATCCGTAAAAATAACCGGTTTGACTCCCTGATTAAAATACTTACATAAGAAACAAAGATGATCTATCACAACAACTAAAACTCCATCGTTCAGGTTTCGTAGTTATGGGTCCCTTTTGGAATAAAGGGAAACACAATATGGTTTTGTTCGTTTTTAATTTATTTTTTTATTTTTTAAAGGAATTTCCCCATAATCCTCCAAAACTAAAATGGCTGACCGGCATAGTTTGTGACGCGCGTTTAGATCGAAAGGAGATGCCCAAAAGGTTTAAAACTCTTAGGAAAGAATTAACATGGTATTCCAGTCCGAATAGCTTGGTGGGTTAGTGCGTCGTCTTTCAGCTGAAAGGTTATAGGATCGAAACTGGTCGCCCGCTAGTCGGTGTGTTCATGGGTAAGGCACTTAGCGGGCATCGCCTGGACCCAGTGGATTAATGGGTTCTATTAAAATCGAAGGAACGACTTAAGTTTATACAACACACTGCAATAGCTTAGGTAATTCAACGGTGGTGCGAGGTAATTTGGCGATTGCCCGAGTGATAACGCCCACTTGCGTATTCGCGAGGTAATCTGACGATTGCCTGTGTGATAACTCTCACGCCTTGTTGAACAGGATCTTCGGAAGAGTGGCATGATACAACCTGACTTTGGTCAGGTGTGATTAAATGACATCTTACCAGCACGTGTTTTGCTGACACTATCGGAATCTATATTAAGTTAATCGTGTGTTAACTGTACGTCTTTGACATTAAATGTATATACTAACACTTGAAATGTGGAAGTTATTACTTAACCCTTGGGGATAGGTAGACATATAGCCAAGGTAGACAGCCTAAATCTCGGAACATAAGAATCTGTAGCAACGCTCTAACTTTAACGGGTTTTAACAAGGGTAAGAGAAGGGGTAAACAGGGATTAAGTATTCTATTGGGCAAATACGCAGCGTGCAGCTGGTAAAAGCACTGTACACAGGGCATAGCTTACGTAGGTAGGGTAAAGTTGAGAAAGCGGCTTAGCCAAGCGGGACTCCATCGAATACTCTCTGGGTGGAATTGTTATAATAAAAATGTTACAATTATAACAGGAAATACATGTTTGTACACGAGGATTGACACGCGTTAAACAGACCTCGCGGGAAACAATTTATCGACTAAACTAAAAAAAAAAGAAAACTAATCGCTATTTCCCATGCACAAAATATGGACACATGACATAACGAATTAATAACTAGAGAGTGTGTCAATCACGTGTTTAACCACCACTATTTATAAAACACATGTTATATGCCATATATTCATACTACAGGGTCCCTAGCCACATTTTGTATTTTACACACTGAGTATGTAGTTTTTGTGTTTGAAAGCATAAATGTGTAGTTAAAAAAAGAACAATCGTGTTAGATTTACGAAGATTTCACCACAAATGTTCGGACAAAAACAATATGTGTCGCATTTTCCCAAATGGGACCCATAATTAAAAATACACAGCGAGACAATTATAAATACGTGTGGGATTCCCACAAATCTATGTGTTTGAACTAACCAAGTAATGCTATGCTAAAAACAATCCACAACGAAATCGCGTAAAGCATAACTAAGGCTATTCATGTTTAATGTTATATAATCAAACAACTGATGACGTACCCACATAGGATGGGATATTTATTTTTTATCTCCGTGAATGAAAAAAACTCTGGAGAGTTATTACACCGACAATCGACAGATTACCTCGCACCCACCGTCTTGGTACCAGAGCTATTGGGATGGCTTATACATGCAGACGTTGTTGTCCGCGACTACTGTGCCTTACACAAGAAAACAGCCGACTATCGAGCGACCTGTTTTGATCCAATACCCATTTGACTGAAAGGCAACGCATTAACCCATCAAGCTAACCTCCTTGTGCAAGGCACTAAGCAGACATCACCTGTTATAACTCGACCAAGTTTTCCACTTACGGGGATAAGTAGCCTATACTATCCTAATGTGGGCAAGTTGAGAAACAGAGTACTAGAATTTTACGGCGATTTAAAACAAGGACACCAAATTAACGTGTAGGAATATCCTGAATACGATCTTCAGATAACAAGGCAAGTCGGCCTCTTGGTTGAATCCCCAGGCCTGAGCATTAACTACGCACAAGCGGCTAGCATTGCGAGGTGCCAGAGGACCACATCTTGGTGTTCAACAAGCATATATTTAGGAGAGTCAATTTATTTTCTCGACGATTAGTTCGATTCATAATCTATACTTATGACAAATTCGTCACTCTGCGATCAGATGTATAGTGTTATATCTCCTATTTTCAATGCAGTGAACGTCAATTATTAAAGAATAGGATATGAGTAAGGAACAGGAAAGAATTGCAATAAATGAATAAAAATCACAATGCACCATTACTACAGAAGGGTGGTCCCAAAAATCCGTTTTCAGATCTACTTTATATGCAAAGTCAATAAAAAAAACACAAACCATGATTCATCGGTTTAGTTCAGGATCTATCCGTTTTAACCGTCCTAACAAATGCTACTTCCAAAGTTGGGAAAACAAAATTTTTTAAACAACAAATCTGTATAGTTTTAAGTTAGAGCATGGAAAATTCTAATGGAGCAGAGATAACCAAGTCCAGCTCTTGCTTAAATTCGGAAAAAGACTCGTACATAATGCTTAATTCCAACACCAATCCACAGGTGTGTGCAACTGGGAGTCTATTTAGACCATTTCGGCTATTGAAATCCAACTTTATGTTCTCTATTGGCATCATTGAGCATCCAGTGGTGTAACATAGAAATTTATTTAGCATTTCTGGACTAAGATTTTTAATGTATCTTTTTAAGTACTCTGTCACCCTTGCTTGATTTGCAGTAGCATCCGTATCAAGCAATATTAGTTTAGAAACTTTGCGGCCATCTGGTCTTAACTTCTCATATAAATCGATTATTTTGACCCACGAGTCTAAACTTTTACTCAGATTACTTAATATTGGCCGCCAACACGTATGTACATAGCTTGGCCGCTGAACAAGCTCCTTGTGTGATATCTTTTGTTCAATTTGGCTAATGGTGGTAATATCCACTTTATCTGAACAGCCATATCTATGAAAGATAAAACAAAACATTATTAAAAAAATATATATTATTTAGAAGCACATAATATATACACAAGTATTTACTACAATTCTAGGTTTACTGTAGGGCGTACATGATTTAGAGGTCAACTGAAGTCTGAAGATTGCCTGTATATGCAGCATTTATTTTCGTCTGTGGTCTGCAGGCAAACAAAAGATTGTTGAATCGAAACCAGCCGTTGGTGTGGTGGTAAATTTAGCAGCATGCTGGTAACCTTTCAACTGGACAGGGATGTCACTACATGACCCGCCAGTTGGTCTAGCGGTTAAGTGCGTTGCCTTTCAATCGAAAGGTTGTAGGTGCGAAACTGGTCGCTGGCCAGTCGGTTGTGTCCTTGGGCAAGGCACTTTACGGACATTGCCTGAACCCAGCGGATTAATGGGTTCTACCAAATTGAAGGAACAGTTCTATCTTACTTGCCAATTTTTAATAAATTAGGACACTGATTGTTACAACAGTCAATGTTATTGTCAGAAATTTAAGTTAAATACGAATATGCTCCTATCTTATCCAAGGAATATTCAAAATAAATGCGGGGTATATCTGTTGTACCTGCTGAGTATGTCTAAAAGTTCGTCCAAGTCATCCTCCGTATGAAGATTATTTTTAAATTTAATAAAAACTTCTTTTTCCCTTGCATACAACGTCAACATAAATTGTTGCTTTAAAATTTCGTCTGGTAAATCAGAGCTACATATAGACTGGTGAAGCATCACCGGAGATAATTGCAAGGGAATAATTCTGCAAAATCAAGGTTAATAATAAATATTAAAATTAAAACAATTCTGTTTAATACAAGTTTAATCTTGTATTTGTAAAATGCTTATTCTTTATTACTGTGTATACACAAATTTAATTAACCAAACAAAAAGTAGTCTTAAGCCCAGTAGTATAAAATAAAAAGTATCCATGTATAAAAGCCTAAGAATTATAAAAAAAAACGAAGTAAATAGGAAGGTTAATAACTATTTTTGAAAACAAATACCTGCAATCTATAAATCCCTTATACAGAATCTTGGCAATAGAAATCAAAGATTCCTTGTTTAGATTTCCATGAGGTAAAAGCGTTTTGAACTGTTCACCTTCGCCATATCTTAAAAGAAGGGCGTTCCAGAACTGCTGGTATGTTTCCCTCGATATACCACCAGCATCACAGCCTTGTTCCTCTTCCGACGAATGGTTAATTAAAACAAAATTCACTCGTTTTTCTAATAAACCTGGTCTTCGGAATTCGGACAACATGTCTCCGACAATATCTGATCGTTGAATGTGTATGCTGTTTTTAAAAACAAGAGAAATTAAACCTTAAAACATATTTTAGTGCAATTAACAACCTTAGGGTTATACATATGGTTTGTCAGTTGACACCTTCCTAATTAGGCAACTGCATTTTTTATTATACCAAATTAAGATATATCAACAGCTTAGTTGTATTCGTATAAGTCAGCAAACTGCAATAGC
This sequence comes from Ciona savignyi, assembly GCA_000149265.1. Taxonomy (NCBI): domain Eukaryota; kingdom Metazoa; phylum Chordata; class Ascidiacea; order Phlebobranchia; family Cionidae; genus Ciona; species Ciona savignyi. The sequence goes on along the minus strand of CH002151.1, from coordinate 104,877 downwards.
TACAGTAACGCGACAGTGGCCCCCGAGAAAAATTACCCATGTGATAGCGGGCCTTGCGTTTTCACATCAGGAATGAAACATGAACGTTTTATATATCCCATCGGAGTTGTCATTAAGATTTTTGATTTTCGTACAAGTTTTAAAGAAAATACTACTTAAATTTCTAAACAATCTTCGTTTTTTCACTAGCATTCAAATCACAATAAAAAATGGTTTATATTTTTGTAATACAAATCTGGTATATATTTTAAATAGTGATAATTGAATTCCTAGACCTGCAAATGGGTTAGAAGCCAAAATGACTTTGCAATGAACAACACATGTAGGTGTAACGTTACTAGCATTCCTTTTTGTTTACTTGATTGCCCTTAATTTACTGATGTGTGGGTGCTTTTACCGCTATGGCGCAAAGTATAAAAGATTGTGTTTAATGTGAGACCGGAGAATAAAAAATGCCACTATACAATTTGATACAGTAGCCACTATACAATTTGATACAGTAGCAATCTGAAATGCCATTATTAGGGCATGTGAAAGGTTAACGGGTGCACTTAAATTAGCAGCGCGCTTATTTTACTGAATTATGACACCGATGGCCAACCATAAACTACTGTGCCTACATACATTATGCTTTGTAAATCTTGGTTGTCATCATCACCATCAACCCCAGCCTCAGCTTCCATGTGGTGTTCATTTGTAAAAGGGGATACAGCAATTACTGGACTTGCACAGCCACCAGCTTCAGTACATAGAGCTCTCCGCCAAAGTATTTGTGATTGAGTGGCTGCAGACCTTTGTGGTCTAGCACGCTAAAAAACAATTAACTGTTTAGAGAGATTAACCAACACCGCTTTTAACAGGTATAACCTAGCAGAAACTGATAGGATCGCCTGGTTAACAAAATGAAAATTGTCCAAATACAGGTTACAAACCATGCCAGTCAGCGATCAAATTAAAAATTAAAGCTTTTTCTTAAGGCTAGATCAGTAGTTCGCATAGTGGGGCCCGCGGTCCCATTATGTTTGGAAGCAAAAATTTCTTAAGGCTAGATCAGTAGTTCGCATAGTGGGGCCCGCGGTCCCATTATGTTTGGAAGCAAAAATTTCTTAAGGCTAGATCAGTAGTTCGCATAGTGGGGCCCGCGGTCCCAGGTGTTTGGAAGCAAATTTTGGAGACAGCGAAATAAAGGCTATTAGTTTTTCTAATTGATGCTATATCGCTTGAATACAAGATTTAGTATATTTTTGTAAGTTTTGAATTGAGATATGAAATATAAATGGTGGGTGGGAATCATTTAAAAAATAGCAAGGGGGCGGCTTTGCAAACAATTTGGAAATGCTTTAGAACCACTGGACTAGATCTTTCTCCTACCGGTTAGCTTAGTAGAATGGTTATTATAACAAAACAAGCTGCTGGCTAGTCGTTTTTGTCCTGGGGAAAGACACTTTGGGTTCAATACCTGTCTTGGTAAAAAATAACAAAAATTAATACAAAGCAATAATTTAATAATTACCATTGTAATCGATGGTAATTCCGACTCTGTACTAGAGAAATTGTCCGTCTAAAAATGTTATGACAGTAATAAAATAATAACACATTTGATATGACTATCTTAATTTATCGTGACTTTGGTTGGGTTTTACGGCCCCGTCCGTATATTTTCTTAAATTGTTTTTATTATATTTTTCCATGACATGCTATAATAACTGTCGTTTTGCCATAAATTCCTGCTACTCGTTTCCATTTTAAGTACAATATAACACATTTTATAAAGATTAAAATTTAGACAAATACACACCACTGGAACTATAGCTGCAGGCTCATCTGTATCAGTATCAGAGAAATGTTCCGTCTGAAAATGTTATAACAGTAAATAATAAAAGCATAATCATTACCACTATATGAATTAACATATAAAACATTTTAAAAATGCTACACAAATACATTGACCATTACACACCATTTGAACTATAGCTGCAGTCTCATCTGTATCAGTATCAGAGAAATGTTCCGTCTGAAAATGTTATGACAGTAAATAATAAAAGCATAATCATTACCACTATATGAATTAACATATAAAACATTTTAAAAATGCTACACAAATACATTGACCATTACACACCATTTGAACTATAGCTGCAGGCTCATCTGTATCAGTATCAGAGAAATGTTCCGTCTGAAAATGTTATGACAGTAAATAATAAAAGTATAATCATTACCACTATATGAATTAACATATAAAACATTTTGAAAATGCTACACAAATACATTGACCATTACACACCATTTGAACTATAGCTGCAGGCTGATCATGTATAAAATGTTCTGACAGTCATAGGCGGTGTTGTTTTGAAACCATATCATAGCTGGCCTGACGGGGTGGTCACCACTCTATACTATACACTATGTTTTGTCTGCGCACTGAATTTTTGAACAGGTTAATGCTGGTAAATTGTAATTCCTACTATATTCTTTATCTAAGTGGTATTATTTTAATTAGTACTAATTGATAAGTAAGAGTGTGACAAGTAAAACATGTAAAAGGTTATAGTAGAATCATTACAATGTATAAGGCAGATCTTTTAAGCGTCTCTTTTAACACTCTTGCACTGGACTTGACAAATTCTCGTATGAGTTTCGCCCTTTCCTTTTAAACCACTGTATTTCTTTTGATTTCAATTTCAGTTTTTCAATTATAATTTCACTCAAAGTTTCACTATTAGAATCTCTTGGTACTTTGATGTCTGTGTACTCTAAAAAATACAATAATGTCAGATGAGATAAAAAGCTATTTTTCTGTTAAAAAGCATTTAATACCGGTATACGGGTATGAGGTATACGGGTATACATTTAATACGGGTATGAGTTTAAAAAAGTATAAATATGAATAACATTTTGTAAGTTTGTACTTTTTTTAGGAACCTGCTGAAATGAATGATTTGTAAATGAGTAAATGATTGGTTCAGTCATATTGAACTGGTTAGGAATGTTAGCTTATATGGTCTAAATGTGCATATCAAATTTGAGTATCTGCTGGAGAATTTCTTACATACACTTAAAAGCTGAGATCCATCAGCTGAACAACATGGATTTTAACAGAATTATTAAGTCATGAAAATGAATTTATCTGTAAATTTAATTCTTGGTCGGTAGCCCCAGAGAAAAAATTATAATTACATCTGCTAGGTATATATCTGGTATGTATAAATTGGAATTCCAAAACTGATTAGATATTCCATAAAACTGATTAATAATAAATAAATTTAATTAACTTACGTGAGCATAGTGATGGATTGCGCTTTAGGATTGCCACTCTTATTGTATATGGTGGCCCAGTTCTTTGTTGACGTGGAGGGATAATAGTCCGAAAAGTTTGTAATCTAAAATAGAAACTTTTTATAGTATACTGGTACTGTGAAAAATAAACACATAGAGCAGTGTTTCCCAACCCGAGTCCGCGGTCTCAAATGAGTCCGTGGAAGGATTAAATTAGTCCGCAAGCACATCAACAATTTGCAAAAGTTTTGTTTGTTTTTGATCGTTATAAACAGCAGTGATATGTGTTTATCAACGAGACATTGTAACTCAAGGTAATTTTAAGTTTTCGACAAGCTAGTGATTGAAATTTGCAAATGTGGTAAATAAACAGATTTAATTTTGTAGTGTTCTGTGGTGTATCGTATGCACATAGTCCAGTTACACTACACTTTTGACTTACGCTAATTGAAAATTGATGCACTTTGAGTCCGCAAAGACTTTCGCTGGTAAGGAAATAGGCCGCGACCAAAAAAGGTTGGGAAATGCTGACATAGAGGTTAGAATGCACAACACAAATGAAGATACAGTTGTGTCGGGATTTCGAATCCTGTTTTAAACTGTTCGTTCTTTTCTTTGGATTTTTATTTATTTAAATTTTTTATGCGGAGTATAGATTTTTTCTTTAGTGTCTAAATAAATTACAATTTAAAGCATTTGGTTTCAAATCGCAAAATAAATTACTTACAAAATTAAATTACCCACAAAATAAGCAAATTAAATTACTGTGGTTCTTCTGTAGGTCTCTGTGTTGGGTGTGTAATTGGGACCTCACACATGATTTTACATAAAATGCTTAACATGTGTGTTAGCCTTGATGTATGTAGGCTATATGGTAATGGTATGTTTTAAGTTGTAGACATTTAACCCTACTGGAAGTTTGTATGATGCGCCAAATATATCTGGCATGGCGCACAGACTACTTTTTTGGGTATTGGCGCGAAAAAAATTCCAAAAATCATGCTGGCGTGATTACACTTCCTTTCATTTATGTCAGTATTTTTAACACTTTAAGCTTTCTTTTTCAAATTTTTAATTGCAAATAATGCAACTTCGTTTGTGGTGGCACAAATTGTATTGCTGGCGTGGCGCAAAATTAAGGTAAAAAATGTTGGCGCAAAAATCCGGCGCACCGAAAACGAACTTTCCAACAGGGCCATTAATATATATATTTATTGTGTGCATAATAGCGGAATATCTATTTCCGTTATCACTTGCCTTACGGTATGTTGTGAACTTCAAAAATAGTATTTTTTACACTTTTTGGCTTGCCAAATTTTACTTAAGAAGTTTATAAAAAATTACTGATCAGGATTATCAAGTCTACAGGCTTACCATGCTTGCCTCTTTTCCAATTCACGAACATACATTATAAATATAACTATCATATAAGCCTAAATAAGTTTAAAATGCACTATGCTGATTTTAAATTCAACTATACAATAAG
>CH002151.1:86465-99864 GCA_000149265.1 Ciona savignyi | reverse complement strand
GATCGCTTACTATACTTCGTAATTTCTACAGCCATAATAATATTGTTAGTGTTGGGGTTAAAGTTAGTTCTGGGGTTGAGATTAGTGTTTGAGACAGGGTTAGAATTACTTTCCATAGCAATCTAAGTGATCCAAGCGATCCAAGCGCTCCAAGCGATCCAAGCGCTCCAAGCGATCCAAGCGCTCCAAGCGGTCCTGTAGTATTTAGAGGCACCCTACTAGGCTAGCCTAAGAAATAATAATGCTGATATATACCGAGAAATCACGTTCTCGCTGGAACTTTGGTTTTGGGCTTCCTGCAACAGGGCATTTATTTGGCTTCTTAAATCAGTTAGCCTTGACATTCTTTAGTCTTACTATAATTGGCTTTCTTCTGTATTACAGCTGAGGAGCAAAGACATCGTTAATGCACACACTGCCAAACTATATTTAATCATATTAAATTGGGTGGTTTAGTAAAGAATCTTCTGCAAACCTTGTTATTCGGTCTGGAAAGCATGGCATTTGCACGAAAAGGTAAAAATTACACGTTCACCCAAAATCCTTGGTCTAAAAACACGTGGCGCGCGCATTAACGCGGGATGGACATAGAAACATTTGAATTGTTGGGAAGTTTGTATGTCGATAGGGGACAATTATGACACTGATAGCCAACGCGTTGACAATTTTGCCGCAAGGTAGCGTATAAACAGTAGAGTCAAATTATGACACTCTTGGCCAGGTGAAAGGTTGCCAGCGCGCTGGTAAATTGAGTGCGCGCATCTAAATTAACAGCGCGCTGATTTTACTGAATTGTGACACTGATGGCCAACGACGGTCGATGTTTTTGTCAGCAAGTTAAGTGCGCGCTGGTAATTTATGAACGCGTACTGAATTTGTGAACGCGTACTCAATTTGTGAACGCGTTGACAATTTTACCGCACGGTGGCGTGAAGAGATGAATTATGACACTCTTGGCCAGGTGAAAGGTTACCAGCGCGCTGGTAAATTGAGTGCGCGCATCTAAATTAACAGCGCGCTGATTTTACTGAATTGTGACACTGATGGCCAACGACGGTCGATGTTTTTGTCAGCAAGTTAAGTGCGCGCTGGTAATTTATGAACGCGTACTTAATTTGTGAACGCGTTGACAATTTTGCCGCATGATGGCGTAAAGAGACGAATTGTGACACTCTTGGCCAGGTGAAAGGTTACCAGCGCGCTGCTAAATTAGGTGCGCGCAGTTAAATTAGCAGCGCGCTGATTTTACTGAATTATGACATCGATGGCCAACCATACAGCAGAACTGCATGGCTGTACAGAGAAAAAACAGGTCAAAAAAGGTTGTCCACAAGGGGGAATCCTATCCCCCTTGTAGTGTTCCTTAATAGAGAGAGTTGCGTCATTGAAAATTAGAAGAACTGTTTGTGTCCAAATTGTCTACAAGCCCAGTGCGCAGTTTCAGACAAATGTGTATAAAATTAATGCGTACGGAAGTTTGTGAGGTTATTTACTAATATTTGGACTGTTGTACTTTGCTTATTTAATTGGAAATTGTTCTGTTGCAAATATATATTACTTAGACTGTGATTTTATTAGCACTAGGCTATTAGGCCTACAGTTGCAGGACTTGAACCAAAGAGTTTTCTCACCAACTGTGGTGAACTCATAAGATTATTTGAGTTTTGCAAGTCTGTCAGATGGTGGGGCGATAAGCCTATAACATATTTATCTTGGACCTAATTGTTTTTGTTACTTGCTTTGCTGCTGCTACAGGATTTAGGGTTGTGTAATATGGCCTAGAGAAGTCGCATTTTCTTGCTGGCTATATGACATATCTTACGGAACTTGCAAGAAAAATCAAGACAAGCATATGCTTTTAACTTTTTAGATAATCTCTCCAAAAGGGATGAAATTATGCAGTTCAAACCCCTTGAGATGATAAAGTCGACAAACAATAATGAAATTCCAACATAATTTCAGTAGTAGACAATGAAAAGTGGTGTCACGAACATATCATGCAACTGATTTTACCAACCAGTTATTAAATAAAAAACTGCATTATGTTTGTTTATTCTTATACATTTATTTGCTATATACAAGTCTGACAAAGCTAAAACGGTTAAATTAAATACAGATTTTACATCATAGCAATAAAATGACAGGGTGTAGTGCTTGGTGAAAATAAGAAAAAAATGTTTAGATTCCCAAAAGAAAAAGGAAAGCCAATTATGTGGAAAGCAAAATTAAACAGAAAAAATTGGGAAGTTACAGACAATTCTCGTTTATGTGAAGTTAGTATAAGTATTCAAACTGTAAGCATTTCGAATCATAGGAGAGAAATTGTACTCCGAATACCATGCTAAGAATTCACTAGGTTGTTGGTAAAACAGGACAGGACACAACAGAACAGGACAATGGGATATTACAGGACAGAACAGGACATATCAATGACATTTAGACTTTTTAGTGTAGACCTAAACATTGCTAAAAAATTAAAATGAAACAAAGTACATACACATTTTCTTACAGGACCATTTTCACTGCAGTCAGTTCGTTATGGGGAAAAAAATTAAAGAAGACAGCAGTTCCAACGCTGTTTGCTCATAAAAAAAACAGAGTCCTTGGAAATCACCTAAAAAAGAATAAATTTACTTGCTGCACAGCAGAAAAGAGAACAACTGCTTGTTCAAGAGCAATTGTACTGCCAACTTTCATCATCTGCAGTTATAGAGACAAGTGAAGCCGAAGAAGAAACTATTGAAAGTTGGGATCCCATTTGTTACAGTTATTTATTCCAATAAAACTTTTAATAATTTCATCATTTAAATAATTTGTTGTTACATAAAAGTTTGCTAAGTTACTTTTAAAGTTAATTTTGATTCAGTATTCTAGATACAATGGCATCTTTACCTACTCACCTCTAGGCTCACACAGGATTGCCTTGAAAATCTATTCAGTTATGTTCGCTTAAAAAATACCACCCCATCTCCTCTTGAATTTAGCGTTGCCCAATTTCTGCATACTTCTTCCGGGGGAAACCATCAAAAAGATGACGCTCAATACTTGGCAGAATTTTTACAACAGCCAGCACAACTGGCAGCAGCATCTGATGATATACCGTTACCTGAAGTTGACATGCAACTATCTTTGGAACCATGCAACTTTGACAAGAGTGATCTCAATAGTTTGTACTATTTGGCTGGGTAGTGTTTCTAGAGTAAAAAAAAACATCAAATAACATGCGACAAATGTATGGAGGAAGTTCTTACCTCTCAACTATCGAGTGTGCAACTGTTGCATAATGATTCTATACAGCTCACAAAATTAAAAGATTACACTGGAAACTCTCTCGTTGAAGTCTCGGACAAAGTTTTCAGCATGATTAAAATATCAGAATCAACCATGAGACTAATTGGGGAAGCTAAATTAAAAGCAATGAAAAATGTTAGAAAAGTTATTTTAAAACAAGTGTCAGCAGCCACCGAATCTTTCCAATTTCCTACTTGCCACAGTGTTAAGATAAAAATCTTAAAGAGATTCGTCCATGTTCGCTTACAAATTATTTGCAAACAAATGATAGAAAAACAAAAAAAAAACAATTTAAAGCTAGCCGAGGAGAATTGGGCAGCAAAACCATGGCTAAGAAAAAGCTTGAGCAGTCATTGCAGTAGGGCGACTTATTAAATTACATAATATTGTGATTTGTTAAATGGATATCTCTAGTTGGCCTATTTGGTTTGTTTTTTCCATGCTTCTAGTGTTTGATAATCAATGGCTCCTGACTGATATAGTCTGTAAATAAATTTCAATTTTAACAGTAATTTCTTGAGTATTCAATTCAATTTACAGTAAAGGCGGTATAGTACGCTATACTTACAGGCTAGCGGTATATAGCTTAAATAAAATAGAAATAGTTAAGGAAAGAAAGGTTTAGGTTCAAAGTTTGCTAAATGCCTGTCGCCACTAAATCTGCTATTGACACAAACAAAAGTCAATTTGCCGCATTGGTACAACATGTCAAAGTGAGGTAAAATAGCCCTAAATCCCTTAAATGTAACAAAACTGAACTAATTATAGTCTACTAGGTAAATAAACTTCCTTTCACGAAAGTATCTAGATAAACTAAGCTTTGGTGTTTAAATTGTTACATTAATTCAATGATTTCTCCTATGCTTGACACAATAATTTGGACACATTTTTGCTTCCATGCGGTTTTGGCGGGAAAACCCGAATGTCGGAACTCTGTTCATTAAGGGACACTAGGATAATTGATCAACCGATTCATTAAGGGTGGAATGCACCAACGCGGATTAAGCAGAGATCAGATCAAACTTGGGATCAACTTTGGATCAACTCAAAATGATCAAAATTTGATATGCACCAACAAAAAAGTGGGATCAATTCCAGATCAAATACCTAATTTTGATCCAAAACTTAATCCTGCTAGAGAGGTGGATTAACTTATAGGCCATAAGCCAAAAGCTGTAACGTGACACTTCGTTCCCAAAGTTGTGGCACTACTTGATTTCCGGTTAAATTTGCGTAAAATTATTATTATAATGACATGCCAAAAGTTCTCCATTTAAATTCCTGCAGTATTTTATTACTTTTACTTTTAAAATTACTATTAATTGTGGTCCCCATTGAAATATTAAAATGTAGTCAACACTGCGCAGCCAATCACAATCGTTTATTCTGACGGTCGTCAACTGGTTGTTACAGAAGCTAAATTATCTACGAAAAGTTTTTCTGTTTTAATTTATTTCATTTTTCTTTTATTTTCAATTACAAAACTAAATGAAACGGCAAATTGTTGCTACCTTAAAGTCTGAACCGAAAGAACCGATCACTTTTAAATAAATAGGGCAATAAAAAATATGACAAATCACGTAGGCTTAGGCTACTTGGTTCCGATATCAGATAATAATAACCTAATTTAGGATTATAATTGGTTTAAGCAAATGCCTTTTTATATTTAGTCAAATACCTAATATTTTAATATGACAGGTTTCTATACATCAGTTATGGAAACATTGAAATGTATTTTGCATAGTGAAAGCGCGGGACAATCAATTGATGAGGCAGAGGCGAGTTTCTCTCATTTTAGATGGGAAACATTACAAAACTCGTGTGAAATTTGGAAACAATTGGAATGCGAAGAAAGCGAAATAGCCCGACGAATTGCCCCCCTTTTCGCTATGGACTTTACAAATATCCCGTCCACCCTTAGGTATCACCCAAAGTGTTATCGTCGGTTCACCGACAAAAAACGACAAGAAAGCAGCAACAAAAGAAAGAAGCCAGATTCCATCTTTGGGCATTCTCAAACAGTTGTAAGGAAGCTGAGGTCAGATACGTCATTTAACTCTCTGAATAGTCGTAGCAGAGCAGTTCTTCCTCCTGTATGCCTAATATGTGAAAAATCAGACAAATACATCACAGTGAAATCTAAACGAGTTAAAGATAGTCTGACGCAAGCACAGACAATAGACGGAGGTTTGTAGTTTTATGTAGTGCAAGTAAATACAAATATTAAACTATCTGTACATGTTTATATAAAAAAGGACCGGTAGCAATTATGTGATTAACAGGATTATTGCGGCAGTCAGCAGAATTAAAACAAGATGAAAATATTCTTCGGCATATACGTGATAAAGATTGCGTTGCTCTAGAAGCCATGTACCACCGAACTTGTTACCGAGCGTACACACGATTCCTTACCAGATCAGAAACCAGGTAGGTCTGTTAGAATTAAGAGTCTTATATGACTAATGGGTTTAAACTGCTGACTGTTAAGCTCGTTTTAACCTTAATTTTCCACTTCATTTTCAGTGTTAAATCTGAGGCACGGTACGTTAAAACCTATGACGTGTTTAAGAAAAACGTAATGGAGAAAAAAATTATTCAAGATCAATCCGTGTACAGAATGTCCAAACTATTATCGATGTTTAAGGACTTAGCGAAGGAGCAGGAGGATCTTACCGACACTGACTATAGGTAGATTGTATGATATTTGTTGCACAGTTTGATTTATTTTCGTTATAACCATGGAAACCATGGTAGATATTTCAATCGCGCCATGAAACTATAACTGTTCTGTCGTTCAGGGCCGACCACCTGAAGCGTAGATTGAGGGCAGACTACCCACAGTTGCAATTCCATCTACCTGGGACCCGACGTGAAAGTGAAATAGTATTCTCTGAAAGTATAGCAGTTGCGGATTTTATTCCCTGTACATCGGAAACCGATTCTGAAGATTCAAACACAGAAGAAATTGCTTCGGCTACAAGTGCACACAGTTTAAATCAAACGCAGTGCTTGTATCATGCAGGTAAACTGATTTGCATACTGAATAATGTTTAACCTTAGAACAACTTTGCTCTAATTTATATTTTTCCAGCAATGATGATACGAAGATGCATAACAGAACAGCCCGGAATGAATGCAGTATGGCCTCCTATGTCAACTGACATCACTGTGGAAGAAGTAAAACGCGTTGTTCCATTAGAATTGTTTAGCTTTCTTACGTGGTGCATTGGATTATCAGATTTGTACGTGGTGCATTGGATTATCAGATTTGTAAGGCATTTGTACAGTTAGGTCTAAATTTCAAATTAGACGAAAGCTTGAATACCGTGTTGGAAAAATTTGTTTGTGAACTGTATGGATACACGCTAGCCACTGGTGTAAATGACGCTCGATATAAGTCATTCTGCTCTGCTAAATCCAGTGGTCAACAGATGCCACCAACCAGTAACGCATTATGTCTACACTCAATGCGGGCAAATTATCAAGCTGCTATTTACAGAAGAGCTCTGGAGCCATTTATTAATGCACCCCAACCAAATGGGCATGGATGGGAAATTCAAAATGGACAACTTGGTATTGTTTGGATGACACAACACCCTGCCCCATCCGACATACTACTTACTGTAAAATGTAAGTGTAAGGTGGGTGAATGCTCGACGCAGAGATGCTCTTGCAAATCCTCAACACTCCAATGCACCGACTTTTGTGAATGCTCGAACTGCGTTAATACTAGCCAGCCAGACTTTCACTACGAAACAGACAACGATTCCGAGGACGAGTAGACAACACTGCATTCTTTATGTTCCATGCGTTTAAACCATACGATATAAATACAAAGCGTTGGGGCATTTCACGTGTGATTTTATAGTCATAAAAACACTATATTTGAGGCATATGCAAGTAAGGGTCCATTTGTACGATAACTGCAGAATTCATTAAAAACATGGTATGTTTATGCATGTATACTACGTCACCTAGCGGACAATATAGGTTGTATACCCTGTAACTGCCCCTAAAAGCAACTGTTGCATGAATAATATAAAATTAGTAAGTATATAACGTGTAGTGTAGCAAAAATAACGCTTGTGAACTGTGGGTCACAAACAAAATAAACGTTTTTTTTACTTCCACTTGGCCTAAATATCCGTTGCACTACCGTGCAGAAAACCCCACCTAGCGGAAAAACTGCAGAACATTTTGTGGAGAACTTTTAGTATATTAATAAGTAAGTCAATACGAATTCAAAAATGTATACAACATGTAGTGCCAGAGATGTGGGAACCAATCTATTTTTTAGCGCTTTTTTATAGGTTTGGCTTATGGCCTATTACAAGAATGTTGTGGAAACAATGCTTTTCCCACAAAATTACATTTTAATTCAGCGAATTTTTCTTACAAATTGTTTTTTAATGCTCCCAGCTAACTTTAATCGAATAATATCAGTGAAAACAATTTTGTTGTATTATGACTGCACAATACAAAAGTGACAACAAATATAAGGAAAAATGGTGGATACAATTGAAGTCATTGAGTTATTGGAAAGACCAGCGAAACGAGTGGTACGTGACAGGACTGATCCATTTCAAGTATATGATGAAGGGGAATTTAAATGCAGATACAGGTTCAACAAAAAGTCAGTATGTGATTTGGTGGAACTGATTTCTAGTGATTTGACTCATAAGTCACAAAGGAACAACTACATCCCTCCTATTTTGCAAGTCATTGCCACAATTCGCTTTTATGCAACTGGGCATTTTCAAAGAACTGATGGTGATTTGATTGGTGTGGATCAATCCACTATTTGCAGGATAGTTCAAAGGGTATCAAAAGCAATTGCCTCAAAGCATGCCCAATTCATATCTTTTCCAAAAGGCAATACCCTGCACAGCACAAAGGTTGATTTTCAAAGTGTTGCAGGTGTTCCAGGTATTGTTGGTGCCATTGATTGCACACACATCCCAATTATCTCACCTGGTGGAGAAAATGCTGAGGTTTATAGAAACCGTAAAGGTTTTTTTTCTATAAATGTTCAAGCAATCTGTGATGCAGAAATGTGCTTTTCAAATTTGGTGTGCAGGTGGCCAGGTTCAACACATGATAGTAGGATTTTTGATAGCAGTGCTATCTGTTTCCACTTTGAGAACAAATCAATTGATGGAGTATTGCTTGGGGATGGAGGGTATGCCTGCCGGGACTATCTCTTAACTCCATTATTAAATCCAACGAGTACCAAGGAGGAAAAATACAACCAAGCCCACATTCTTACAAGGATAAAGATTGAAAGGACCTTCGGTGTTTGGAAGCAGAGATTTCGGTGTTTGAGAATACCTTTAAGAACAAAATTAGAAAACTCTCTCACAATTGTGGTGGCAACAGCTTGTCTACACAACTTTGCTATGAGAAAGGGTGATCTGATTGAAGAGGAATCTGATGAATGTCATATGATGGGAGACATGGAAAGTGACAACAATTCTATCACAAGTACAGCAGGAAACATTTTCCGGGCACATATCATTGACACATATTTCTAGCACTTTTTGGATAATAAATGCAAACAATACAAAGGCTGTTGATGTGTGTTTATTTATGAAAAGAATGGAACAGAAAACACTTAAGGAATACAACAAAGTAAATACAAATGAAGGAAAATAGAAAGTAAATATTGTGTGTCATAACTTAAGCACTTGATTTGGAAGCAAGTTTTTGCTCCAAATATTTAGCTTTCAAAATGAGGACTTTCATTGTCATGGCATGTTCCTCTGTGCTGAACATGATCTGGTTTTCCAATAACTTCATTTTCAAATCATTTATGCAATCTTGATCACCACTTTTCCTGTGTTTCTTTATAACAGGAGTAAAGAATAAGGTGGTTGATGATGGACTGGATGGTTCTCTGGAACTTTGTGGTTCATCATCAACACCTTCTCCTGTTCAGAAACTTTAGTGATAACTATAACAACAATACATATATGCACACCTCATTCAACTATTTACCTGAACATTCAATTGTAATAATTGTTTCACTTTCTTGAGCTGCAGTGTCACAGGTCAAATCAAGGGTGGCATCATCATCATATGGGTTTTGTAAAGGCTTGATTTGGCTTGGAATGAGAGCTTGAGAAAGAAAGTAATTTATAAGCTGTTTGTGAAAACAAGGTCATGAAATGTTCTACCTTCAATCTTTTCTGCAAATTCGTCAGGTTCAGTTGGAGGACCTCCACCTGTTTGGACTCTTTGTCTACGAATGAGACTTGAGTTCCGTTTAGCTCTAAGTTTTGAATTTTTCCAGAAAAGCTTTAGCTGTGGAATTGTTTTTACACAGTAGGTGGATGTTGAATTAAACTCTTCACAGAACTTCCCCCAGGCAGATTCTTTGTCTACCCTAGCATCAGTTTTTTTGCACTCAATGATATTTTTATACTTATCCATTAATTCATAAAATATGTCTTTTTCCGACTTAACAAAATTGTTGCTTCTAGGCATGTCTTCTCCTCTAAACTGTAATAATCGCAGACGGAATACAATCGCAGACGGAATACAAGCGCGCAGACAGAATACAATCTGGGGATTTCCCCATCAACATTTCACGCAAATCGTAGCTGATCCTCACTTGATCCGGATCAAGTCGAAATGATCTGATCTTCACTGATCCAATTTTCTTGACAGTTGGCGCATGCCAAATTGATCCTCGGATCAGTGCGGACCAGATTAAGCCCATTTTGATCTTGATCCTTGCTTGATCTGATCTATGTTGGTGCATTCGACCCTAAGGGACACTACCCCCTTGTTATGGAACCTCCTGGTGGACACTCTACTACGCCAATTCACTAGCCAAGAGGCTGCACTTGTGCAAGCATATGCTGATGACTTGAGCGTCATTATATCTGGCCCAGACCCATCAACGATTGGGACGATTGCCCAATCAACCCTTAATCGTCTGGAGAAATGGGCAATAAACAACCACCTTCGCTTTGCCCCGGCAAAGACAGTGGTGGTAATGTTCACAAGAAGGAGAAAATGGTCTTTAAGACCAATTTTTCTCCACAGTATCCAGCTTAGCCTATCAAAGGAAGCTAAGTATCTTGGTGTCATCCTGGACAACAAGCTGTCTTGGAAGAATCACCATTCAAGTCGTATCAAGAAGGCAACTGCTGCTCTAGCACAATGCCGTAGAGCAGTTGGCCCTACATGGGGGCTACAGCCAAAAATAATGATGTGGCTCTACTGTCAGATTATCCGACCTATCCTGACCTATGCTTCATTAGTGTCAGTCAGCGCAACATACCAGCGCAATATACAGGACAACCTGCGCAAGGTTCAAAGGTTGGCCTGCCTATGCATCACTGGCGCCTTTAAAGGCACCCCCACAAGGGCAATGGAGATGCTACTTAACCTCCCCCCGCTGCACCTGTACCTCCAGGGCACAGCCATTAAAACGGCACACCGCCTGAGATGTTTAGGCCACTGGAAGGGGACTGGTTACTCAGTGTGGCACAAGAAAAGTCATATTGACATCTGCAACCAAGCAATGGAAGATATCCATCTTCTCTCATTGCCAGTGGATTGCAGTTCCTGCACTCTCCATCTGGAACGCCACTTCGCGATTCAGATCAGCGACCGTGACAACATCACTCCACCTGTACGACCATCTGACCCATCACAGCTTGTCTGTTACACTGATGGGTCACGACTAGATGGATCGACTGGTGCTGGAGTACTTATTCAATCCACCAAGTTTGATTACAAATTCAGCTTTCCACTTGGAAGCTTCCCCTCAGTTTTTCAGACAGAGATTCTTGCAATAAATCATGCTGCAAGGATTCTGCAGTCTTGGAACACTGCAAAAATGTCCATCACCATTCACAGTGATAGTCAGGCTGCTCTGAAAGCTCTTATGAGCTTGAAGATACATAGCCCCTTGCTGCGAGAGACTGGTACCTTCTTCACAATCTTGGAGGGCTTAATCTTGTGGAACTTTGCTGGATTCCAGGCCACTCAAACTTTGATGGCAATGATCAAGCTGACGAGTTGGCTCGTGACGCATCCAGCACTGCCTTCATCGGTCCAGAACCATCCCTCTGTATTCCTGTCTGCTCTGTCAGAACAGAATTGGAGGCGTGGATGAGCCGAAAACATGCTGAAGAATGGAGACAACACTGTGGCTGTCGTCAGACGAAGGAGTATCTTGGACAAGGCCTATCCCTGTCCAGGGAACTTCTCCGGCTGCGGCGGAGACAGTTACGATCTGTTCTTCAGATTATCACTGGTCATGCTAATTTGGCAAAGCACCAATCCATCCTCATGCGCACGGCATGTGCAACCTGTCCCTTCTGCCAAGAAGAAGACGAGACTCCTTTACACTATGTTGGCCATTGTCCAGCATTTGCTGTAACCAGATGGAGGAATTTTGGAGTTTTTAAATCTGATGATCTCGCATCTATTCCGGTCAAGCATTTAGTCAGTTTCCTTCAGGACACTGGCAGACTTGACCGTTATATCCCGGATCCATGCTAGCCCTGGGCGCTGGAGTAATGGGCCTTCCATGGCCTAAATTCCTGGTCCCGGTAGCTACTGTGGACCCGCCCTTATTAATGTAATGTAATGTACCTGTATTCATGAATGGCTTTAATAATATTAATTTTATACAATATTTACCTGCAAAATCAATGTTTGCTCTAAAACTTTGCGAAACTGTTTTCACAATCTTTAAATTTAATTTCCATAGTTGATAAAATGTAAATTGTCCAAATTTGAGTTGAAACTTTAAAGTTTAGCATCATGCAATTCACATAAAAAATAACACATTTAAAGATTTGTGTTACTGTAACCATATCTTCTGCAATAACCTATAAATTTAGACAGCTTTCCTTCAATTCTTGGTTACAATACCTAGAAAATTAAGAATAATCTATTACATTTTTCTCATGTACAGTCCATCTACCATCCTTATTCATGTCACAGAAAACTTGGATTATTGTTTCTCTCTATCTTTTCTAACATTGTTGCAGCAAAAATAAGCAAAAGTGGTTTATTAAAAACAAAAAGTAAGCAAAAAGAATTATTAAGTACAAAAATAGAAAGTGAATAAATTGAATAAAAATGACTTTATTTTGCAAAATTAAAACAATCAATGCTTGTTTATAGTGCATTACTTTAACACTATGTTTAAAATTTTTACTGCGCACCATTTAATTTAATGTATAATACTGCACAAAAGTCGGAATAAAAATGATTTAAAATGTAAAAAATGTTGAAAAATGTAAAGGCACCGATTTAAAAAGAATTTCCTAAAAACGTAAAAATTGTACCAAAAATATATGAACAGTAGGTAAATGGAAGGGTAAAAATGCATAGCTGTGAATTGGTCACCGTTGGAATTCTCTTTAAATTTGTTGTGACAATTTAAAATAATACTTGCTGATCCAACAAAATGATAGAGCATCTGTATCTGCGTTGTAATACTGACTAATCAGAATTTTTGTGATGATGCATTTGAAACAATCATAATGCTTGCTGACTCATCAGAATTTTTGTGACGATGCATTTAAAATGCGACTCGACAAAACGAATTTAAAAAAATTGATGTCATGCAATGACATCATCAGATTTACTGATGACATCATTATGTCCTGACGGAGCAAGCTCATCTTCGCGCAAAAGTTGAGTTTCTTCAGATTCATTTCCGCCACTTTTCGAGTAAAATATTCGATCAAAATTACCAGCTGTACCGCTTGACTGAAAATGATTGGAATTATTCGACTTGATTATCGGGTCGCTAGCTAGTCGGTTGTGTCTTTGGGGAAGGCACTTTACGGACATTGCCTGAACCCAGGGGATTAATGGGTTCTACCAAATTGAAGGAATGTGTCTATCATATACAACACATTACAATAGCTCCGGTAACCCGACGATGGGCGCAGGGTAATCTTACAATTTCCCCGCGATTAACCCCCTTGGTTTTCCCATTCACGGGGATAAACATGAATATCCTATCCTATTATCGTTAGTTAGTTGGTGTATCAGACAGGAGGTTTGTCTGACCGAATACTTGGTGGGTTGAGTGCGTTGCCTTTCAGCCAAAGTGTTGCAGGTTCGAAACTGGTCGCTA
>CH002151.1:2981-24003 GCA_000149265.1 Ciona savignyi | reverse complement strand
TGATAGGCGGACTCTACAGGTGAATATTATGTGGTCAGTACTGTGGTTAAAGTGGGAACCACACTTTCCCCCATGTTGATGACTAACCTTGATGCTGGACCAGGCCCCACTTGGTTCGTAACTGGATGGATTATGGGTGTTGTTGTTATGATGAGTCATAATGTGGTTTGTGACAATCCACATAATTTAATTCCAACATTTATATTCAAGTATTTGTTGCTATAATCACTACTTTATTATAAACACAGATATTTAGTCATCAACATAACCAGAAATGTTATTTAAGCATCAAAATAGCTTAGTCATAAAAAGAAATGCCTAGTCACCATTATTGTCTGCGCAGACATTGGTCCCATTTTGCCGAGTCGGGGTGTAAACGACAAGATCTTTCAACTGCACAGACAACCCTTTAGCGAGCCACTGGATGTCACTACAGTCATTTGTGACATCACAAACCCCAATTGATCCTCCCAAGCGATGGCTGAAAAATTTAAAATTTCGAAAACTTAAAAACAAAATTGTTTTTTTTTTAAATGAACCAAATGAGTAGGAAATGCAAGGGGCGTTATCATATAGCAATCGTCAGATTAGTTACTGTGGTCGGGTTACCAGAACTATTGCAGTGTGTTGTGTATGATTGAGACGTTTTTTTCAACCTAATAGAACGTATTAATTCATTGACTCTGTGAAGTGTCTAGAAATTACAAGAGCACAAACATTAAGGAAAGGAAGGCTATCATCTAGGTGACATGTTTTCCAAACCATGCTTTATTGCTGCAGACATAAAAACATTTGGGCAATTTTACTTGATCTTTCCTGTCGTTATTGGATAAACTAATATGAAACACGATTCTTACAACACCGCTAAACAACTTTGTAGGGATTTTAAATTCTTATTGTGCAGCCACAACAAGAATAGGTGGTAATTCATAAAGTTTTAATATCAAACAAAAGATCTATTCAAGTGCAACCTTCTTTGTATTAGCGATCGGTCAGCGTTATTAATTCAATTAGGGCACAGTCAAGCATGAATTTATCAGAATTTATCGAAAAGTTAAAAAAAGTTGGCTGGGGTGTTAACCTTCAATTTTTTTAGTTGACCTTTACTCCTTTAGCAACTAGACATCCAAGCAATTGTGCTTAAAAAAACATATGTCACTAGTTGAGATATAAATACTGGTGTTTTACACATGCTGATGTTCTTTGTCGTTTATTGTTTAAATACCGAACTAATGTGGTGTTTAAAAATGTGTTTTATGTTTTTCCATGCATTGAAATTGTGATCAATATTAATGTAGTTCAAAAATGGGGTTGTTGTATAAAAATGTCTTCAACGTTTAGGTATCAAAAATTTATTCTTTTTTCCTCGAAATTTCAGTCAATGTTTGCATGCTATAAGGTATATTCTGTAAGCTTTAAAAGGTTTTGAATAACAATATACACTAAAGTGGTGTATCTCAAATGGTGTGCCGCATGGGTTAGCTAGTTACGCCACACTGGCATTTCGTAAATTTACAACAGAAGGTGCATAGATCATAACCTACTAAATAGTTAGTGTCTAGTTTGTTCTTTTCCATTGTAACGTTTTGAGTATTTAGCATATTGTTTTGACTTCCCATACAAAGCGCGCCTGTTTGGTTCATAATTGGTCTTGTGTACGCCTGTTTGCTCGTAATTGGTCTCGGGTAACCACAAGGTCAAAAAGATTAAGAACCACTGCACTAAAGTAATGGTTCAAATTCACCAACCTATCAGACCAATACAGCATCCCATTGTAGAAGTCGATTCCAAAGGTTCTATACTGAGATACATCAAATACAACGCGTGGATTGTTCCCATTGAAATCCACTGAATGTATCGTGTCCTTTCGCGCATCGCAGAAATATAGAAGTTCACTCTGTAATTAGGTATTTTAGGTTTTTCTAGCTTTAGCATCTAATGCTTACGATTGAGATAAGCCTCTAGAGTGATGTAAGTAGTAGGTTTATATATATATCCTCGTGGGTAAGCCAGTACTATATCCATGGGTGTCGTATGAAAAATGGGTACTTCACAAACAACACCAGGATTTTACAGGCACTATTGCAGTGTATTAAACAAATTTTATGTAGAACCTATTATTCTACTGTTTTTATGTCAGCTAAGTGCCTTTTTAATACCACAACTGACTAGCTAGCGAAAGTTTCGAACCTGCAACAATTCAATTGAAATGTGATGCACTAACTCAGCAAGCTATTCGATGTTTTCTATCCAAAAACAAAAATTGCTTTATTGAGTAACACTGTTATTGGATTTGATAAATCCATGCATAATTCCTATTTACCATTTCTGCCTTTAATTACTTAAATAACATGTATTACTTTAAGTTACCATTTTTGCCTTCAATTACTTAAGTTTCCATTTCTGCCCTTAATTACTTAATATATCATTTCAGCCTTTATTATGGCAATGTCTGCCTTTTATTAGTGAACTTTGATTCAGACTTACCTCAAAATCAATGGTTATGCCATTAGGCCAGCCCAGACCAGTCAAGATCCACTTTACACCGGTTCCATCCAGTTTCATCCGGATAATCCCAGCTTTGGTGCCCCAGTCCGTCGCAAATAGCACCCCAGCCACAGGGTGAAGTGCGATCGAGCGTAACTTCTGACCCCCTTGGAATATAGTGTACGCAAATAACCCCGACATCCTTACAACCTGGGTGAAAGTTTGGGTTATTTTTTTAATTATATTCCGACTGATTAGTTTGGTGGGTTGGTGCGTTTCAGCCAAAGGGTTGTTGGTTTGAAACTGATCACTAGCTAGTCGGTTGTGTCCTTGGGGAAAGCACTTAGCAAACATTACCTATACCCAGTGAAAAACAGGTTCTATCAAATTAAAGGTAGTCTCAATCATACACAACACGCTGCAATAACTCCTGGGTTTAGGCAATGGCCGTTAAGTGACTTGCTCTAGGACAGAACCGACTAGCTAGTTACCAGTTTCGAACCCGCAATCTTTCAGCTGAAAGGCGATATACTAACCCACCAACTTAATTGGTCAGACAAATCCATGTTACAGTTAATACACAGGGGAAAGAAAGAAGAAATAAAAACTTTTAAAAAGCAATCCTTATTTTTAGAAAAGCAATCATTAATTTCATTACCGTATTTTACAAACTATAAAGCGCTCTCGACTATAAGGTGCGCTGTCAATAAATTGCTTTGATTGAATTTTTGTCCATACGTAAGGCGCACCGAGCTTTAAGACGTTACATTACAGTACAGTAGTTTATTGCGTAAAACGGTGATTTATTTTAATAATAATAATAGTATGGTACTAGTTTTGAGTGTGGGAAATAAAGTACTATCGGTACTTCATAGATATGGCGCACCGGAATATAAAGTGCATGATCAACTTTATGAGGAAACAAAAGGATTTAAAGTGTGCCTTATAGTCCGTAAAATACATTATATTTTATTCCCGTTGGTCCCGTTTATTATTCCTGTTGGTCCATTGATTATTGCGCAACCAGACTTAAAAGAGTGAATCACCTTAATTTGATCGATACCAGGATCGGTCCAATATATATTCCGAGCGATCCAATCCACTGCTACCCCTTCGTATCTTTCTCGTGTGGGGCTGGTTGGGGTTAAAGGGTGAAATTTGTAGGTGGTGGGGTATAATAGTGTGTAGGAATTGACCTTGTGCACACAGTCGAGTGGATCAAGCTATTTCAGTGTGTGGATAATTTTATTAATGGGTAATGGTGTTGTAAGGCTCCGTATGACCACAGTCAGTCTCAATATTCTTAGATACCACTGGGTTGGGGCAATGTAAAGTGGCTTGCTCAGGTGCACAGTAATACACCATATGTCCACAGTCGATTTGCTGGGGCTATTACAGTGTGTGGAAAATCAGACATGACTTTTAATTTGGACGACTCATTAGATACCACTGGGTTGGAGTATGTAAAGTGGCTTGCTCAGGTGCACAGTAATATACCTCATGCCTACAGTCGATTTGGTGGAGCTATTACAGTGTGTAAATAGTTGGTTTATTTAAATCTTGTGGTTGGGAAACCAAGCTTTATCCACAGGTATCGTAAGACACCTTATGCCCACAGTCGAGTTGCTTGAACTATTACAGTGTGTGGATGGTTGGTTCATTTATATCCTCGTGGGGTGGAAAGCCAGGTTTTATCCACAGGTATCATAAAACACCTTCCACCCACAGTGATTTATAACTATGCTATGGACACATGAACAAAATTTAAGTCCACACACACAAATACGCCATACAAACGAAAATCGAAAAAATATGGAATATTTTAAAAAATATCAAATTTCGCTCACATAATTGATGTGCTGTTTTCCGATTGGGGGAAAGGAGAATAAATCACCCATTGTGATGTCACATCCCTCGTTGACGCTTTGATCGCCACTGTGCCACTGTCTGTCCACACGATGGTGTCGTTCGCTATGGAGTACAAGTGTCACAATACATAGAAATAATATAAAACTTATGGGATTAATATAAACCATAGAGATATTATAAAAGATTGTGAAATGTTAAATTTATAGAAATAATATAAACCATAGAGATATTATAAAATATTGTGAAATATTAAAAATATATAATGATAAAAACCCTAAAAATTTTATAAAATATAGTAAAATGTAAAAAATATAGAAATAATACAAACCATAGAAAAATATTATAAAATATTGTGAAATAACAAAAAGAAAAGAAATCATAAAATATTACGTAACACAGAAATACTAAAGGAGATAAAAATATTATAAAACTAATATAAAACATAGAAATCTTACCAGCAAAGAAATCGACGCCCATGGGTTGTGATTGGTCGATAATTGGAAGCAGAGCCCCGTCTTCCCCATTTAGGTGAATCCCCCGAATTGCCCCATCCGTGGTAAAAATAATGATGTCGTCTTTGGAAGCTGGGGGTAAGAGGATTTTTGGGGGGTTATTAAGGGTGAGGGGTGATTTAGGGTGATTATATTTAAATTGAGTGTAATCATATTGAAATTAATAGGTTTTCTCGAAAACTTTAAATGGAAAGAAAATTTCATGTAGATATCAAGTTACATGCTAATCTTAATGTTAGCCACTATCTATACACTGTAGATCACATTGCGTCACCTTTCAACCGATTGCAGATTCAAAACTGGTCGCTAGCTAGTCGGTTGTGTCCTTGGGCAAGGCACTTTATGGACATTGCTTGAACTCAGCGGATTAATGGGTTCTACCAAATTGTAGGAATGTATGAATCATACTCAACACACTGCAATAGCTCTGGTAACCCGATGGGCGCGAGGTGATCCGACGATTGCCCGTGTGTTAACCCCCTTGGTTTTCCCATTCACGGGGATAAACATGAATAGTCTATTCAGGGTTTGAATTAATGATTTTGAAAGGACTCGCGATATATAAATATTACGTGTTGAGGATTTATTATTAATAATGCGCTAAATCACTACCGGTAATTTATATTTTCGCAATTTCGTTAAATTTTGTACTTCGCGAATAGCGATTTGGGATTTCTTAATTCAAACCCTGTTATTAATACTCACCAACACATTGAGAGGAATTGCTTGTGTCCACTTTATAACCAACCGTGCATTTACATGTTGCTCTCATTGATCCATTTGTGTGCTTGGGTAAGCATATTTGCTCACATGTGTGGGGGTAGCATACCCTGCATGGGGGTAATTGGTGTTCGGATGGGTAGCAAAATAAAAGTTTTTTATGTTACTAATTTATGCTTTTAAACAAAATAAAAAATTCTAATTCCTGTAATTAATTTTTTAGTTTTTTTTCATTATAAAATGCACTTGGGGTATGAAATCGAATCCTTAAAACTTAAAACTTTCGCTTGAACACCAAATCCACAGTCAAGCTATCATAGTGCCTTGCCCAAGGACACAACCGACTAGCTAGCGACCAGTTTCGCACCTGTAACCTTTCGATTGAAAGGCGACACACTTAACCGCCAGACTAACCAGCCGGAGACATTTGAATATTTGGCATAGGGTATTTCAACAATTATAAATTTACAACTTACTAGGTTCTAATGAAATAATGCAATAACGAAGCTATTGCAGTAAGTTGTGTATGATTAAGACATTCCTTTAACTTAGTAGAACCCATCTTTCCACTGGTTTCAAGCAATGTTCGTTAAGAGCACAACCCATTAGCTGGCGACTAGTGTCGATCCTACAACCGTTCGGTTATTGCTACTAATAGGCGGACAGACATAAGTGCACAAGCAATGGGACACGGTAGGTATTGAACACACAATCATTCAGGTAATACTAGGAATTTCTCACTAACCTGTTTCTTCCAGCATAAGTTGAATTGTGGAAGATTAATATGTCAGCTAGCTTTCCTGTTCGTTGGCGTTTTAACACTCGAGACCGTTTCTCAACTACTTCGTATATTGAGGCTGAAATGTAATAATTGTGTTTGTACCTTGTGCTCGCTGTCGAGTTGGTGAAGCTATTACAGTGTGTGGATGGTTGGTTTATTATTCTTGTGGGTGGAAAGTCAGGCTTTATGACACCCTATGACCACAGTCGAGTTGGTGAAGCTATTACAGTGTGTGGATGGTTGGTTTATTATTCTTGTGGGTGGAAAGTCAGGCATTATCCACTGATATTATAAGACACATCATGCCCACAGTCGAGTTGCTGGAGCTATTACAGTGTGTGAATGGTTGGTTTATTTATATCCTCGTGGGTGGGAAGCCAGGCTTTATCCTTGAGTATCGTAAGACAACTTATGCTCGCATTCAAGTTGCTGGAGCTTTTACAGTGTGTGGTTGGTTGGTTCATTTATATCCTCGTGGGTGGAAAGCCAGGATTTATCCATGGGTATTGTACACCTCATACCCATAGTCGAGTTGCTGGAGTTACTACAGTGCGAGGTAGTTGGTAAATTTATATTCTAATGGGTGGGAAGCCAGGCTTTATCCACAGTATTAAACTACACCTCATACCCACAGTCGAGTTCCTACACATACATATGACATCATAATCACCTTTATCTGCATCATAAACAAACATAATCTCCCCCCACACCGCCACCATTGTAGCAGGGATATGCAAATTAGTCACACACCAATCCTCACACAATGCTCGGTCTATTACAACAATGGATCCATTGTGAACACAATAAAGGCGATTGTTATAACTTCGAAGGTCTGTCACGTTTTTTAAATCCGCAATCTGAGGAAATATATGAAGAAATTTTGACGACAATTTTTAACCCTATATCATCTTGACTAATTTTTGTTGTAACAGTATTACTTTTCGCCTTTTTGGCAGCGGTATCCGCTATATAAATATCCACTCTTTTTAAATGATTTGTTAACGATTCCCTGTTTCTATGTTGTGATTGCTTCATTTGGGCAAAAAATGAATAGTCTATGAACAAAATTGCGTGACCTAAAATATATCAAACCAGGAAACTAGTTATGAAACATAAGCGCAGTTAGCAGTCTACCAGGATGAAATGTGTTTTTTAACTGGATTGTTTTTCAACAATAATAAATAAGACACTTTATAATATGTTTTAGTATGCCTTATGTGTATAATTGTAATATATTTAATTGTATTAGTTGTAATAACAAGGGTCATATTACAAGATTTCCGTTTACCCAAAGCCGAGGTACTGATTAAACAGTTTCAAACAAAGTTTATCCACCAAATTAATGAAACTTTTAATTAGTGCACCAGCTTTTATATTAAGGTGCACTATTATTTATATTTTATTATTATTTATTTTCCTTTTCTTTTTAATTTCTTAATATATCATTTTTTCACACTTCTTTTCTTATATGTAAAAAATTCATGATCAGAAATATTTAAAAAATCAAAAAACGCCAATTTTTTTAACAAAATACAAAAATTTTAAATGTAAAACAAAGATTATGACATCATAACCAACCTTTGTTAAGTCCGAGCCATCCATAGAAACACTATAAACTCCATTATCATCGGCAAAATAGAGAACTGCAGTTTCGATATCCGCCGTGAGGTATTTTGGGTGTCGGATGTTTTCCCAGTCTGAGTTTAACCGGTATTTGTATCTGGAATGGGGGGTGGGGGTGAAAATTTGGGTGTGAGCATGGGGGGTTTACTTAGGGGTGAGTATGTGTGGCATGATATGGGATAATTATGTTAATACTTCTGAATGGAATATGCAAAGTGCGTTACGATATGGCAGTCAAGTTATCGCGTGATAACTTAAGAGGAAATGGGAAAACCAAGGGGGTTATCACACAGGCAATAGTCAGCTTAACTTGTGCCCACTGTCGAGTTACTGGAGCTATTGCAGTGAGTTGTGTATGATTCACATGTTCCTTCTATTTGGTAGAACCCATTAATCCGCTGGGTTTAGGCAATGTCTGTTAAGTGACTTGCCCAAGGACATGATCGACTAGCTTGGGACCAGTTTCGTACCGGCAACCCTTTGGCTGAAAGGCGACTAATCGTCAGGTTACCAGAGCTATTGCAGTGTGTAAAATATAATGTAGAGTGTAATTTTGATAGATTCCACTAACTTAAAGCATAACAGGTAAGGTTAATTATAAAAACCATACGGATTTAGCAACAACCTTTGCTTGCTTTGATCAAAGGACACAGAGTAAGTGGTCAGAGTGAATAATGAATAAGTAACACACTGTTTTCGCTATGACTTCCACCCATACACATAAATGGATATTCACTGACATAAAAACTACACTAGGAGCATGTGATGAAAAATGTGATAAAAAAGCCACAAAAAATTTTGAGTTTTACCCTTTTTTGTAAGTTTAAAAAAAAAAAAAATTGTTAAAAATC
The DNA here is from genome assembly GCA_000149265.1 of Ciona savignyi. Lineage (NCBI taxonomy): Eukaryota > Metazoa > Chordata > Ascidiacea > Phlebobranchia > Cionidae > Ciona > Ciona savignyi. Next base: position 15,160 of record CH002151.1, on the reverse strand, counting down.
AAAAATATCTTCTTTAAATTTGTTTCAAACTTTAAAAAACTAGCTAAAAGCCAAAATTTTAAAAGCAATTAAGACAAAAGTAGTTCACCCACACACACCAAAAATTACAAAAGAAATTGTTTGTATTTTTGTGTTTTAACTTTTAATAAAATTTTTTTTCTTCAAAAAATCCTTCTTATATTTGTTTCAACATCTAAAAAAAAGTAATAAGTAATAATAAAAAAAATAGTATTTTAACTTTTTTGTGTAGATTTTTTTGTAAAGAATTATTAAAAATCAAAATTATCTTCCGTACATTTGTTTTTAACCTAAAAAAGCTTCCTAAAAGCCAAGATTCTAAAAACAATCAAGACCAAAGTAATCCAACCACACACGCCAAAAATTACAAAAATTTTGCTTTAAAAATCCTTCTTATATTTGTTTCAACATCTAACAAAAACCTAATAACAACCTAAAAAGCAATCGAGACAAAAGTAATCCACCCACACACCAAATTTTTGTTTATAAATTTTTTTTTGAAATTTTTGTGTTTTAACTTTTAATAAAATTTTTGCTTTCAAAAAACCCTTCTTATAATTGTTTTAACATCTTAAAAAACCTTAAAAGCAATCGAGACAAATATCATACCACCCCACCTTCCATCAAATGTTGCCACTGTGATGTAAGAATTGTTCAACGACTCCGAGTGAGATGACCAGTAGATGGCGCTGTTGAGGGAATCCACCACCAGCCCGTTGACAGTGGGTGAATCTGGGGGGGTTTGTCGTTAACAACAGAAAGGGAGTGTTTTGAAACCCACACCCTTACAAAATCGCTGTTGTTTTTCTTGTATTGGAGGTACTTGGTAGTGAATGATATTTTAGTGAAACACGTCGGGTTATATAGCACGAAATACACGCAAAGAATGTTACATACCAAAGTAAATGATTATTATGCGCATGCGGGCATGATTACAGTTGATTACAGGGCACGCATGATTACAGGGTACACAATTACTGCCTGTAAACCTGTACATATTACTACAGGGATAGAAATTAACGCATATCCACAACACCCCTGTATAACCCACAGTCGTATTCCTGTGTAACTAACACCCCACACAATTAAAAATATATATTTTATCTCTACCCCACAAACAAGTAAACCCCTCTTACCCACATATAAACAAGCCATAAAATCAGAAAAACATATAAACAAGCCATAAATGAACCCATTAACCCAATAAATGAACCCATTAACCCACATATAAATTAACCCCCCTCCCCCACAGAAAAACAAATAAACCTAGCCATACCCATAAAAAATTAAACCCACCTACCCACCAACAAATAAACCCTACTCCACTCACAAAAAAAACAAATAACCCCCAACCTACCCCCGACCCACACCTACAAACAAAAAAAAACCTTACCCACACCCTTAAATAACCCCAGTTTCCTTCCTTCTAAACCAATTAACCCAAACCTTACCCACACCCTTAAATAACCCCAGTTTCCTTCCTCCTAAACAAATAAACCCAACCTCACCCACCAAACAAATATACCCCCAGTCACAAAAAAAACCCCACCCTACCCACAACCACAAACAAAAAAAACCTGCCCCACCTACAAAACAATAAACCCTTTTTCAACACCAACAATAAACCCAACCTCACCCACCAGTATAAGCCACTACTGTTGAATCACTTCCATTCACGAAGCAACTTTTAATTTCCTGCGTTTTGCTATCGGCCCAGTATATCCGGTCATGTGACCAGTCGTAAGCCAATCGGGTAGCCCGAACCACTTCAGGTGACGATATCGCTTGGATTGCGCTCAAATTCGAATTGTCCAATCGGATGCCTCGAATCTGTGATGTCATAATGGGGTTTCAATTGATGGTTTTGTGATAGGGACAGTTGCCCGGCTCATATAGGTTCTAGGTTCGATCTTCACCCTGACCACTTTTGGGTGGTTTTGTTTTTTGGGAATGCAATTAAAGGACTGTGGGCTTGAGGTGTCTTACTAAACCCATGAATAAAGCCTGACTTTACACCCAAGGGGATATAAATGAACCAACTATCCACACACTGTAATAGCTCTAGCAACTCGACTGTAGGCATGAGTTGTCTTACAATACCCGTGGATAAAGCCTAGCGCCCCGCCACAAGGATATAAACGAACCAACCATCCAAACACTGTAATAGCTCCAGTAACTCGACTATGGGTGACACTGTCAAATATATGCGTTAAAATAAAAGTGTTTTTCAGAAGTTACAAATAATTTTTTCAAGAAATTTCAGAAAAATTTTAAAATTTCTACGATCACAAATTAATTTTCTTACCTCTAAAAAATGAGAGAAAAGCAGAAAGTTTACAATTCTCTCACATGAGTAACCGTTTTCTGCGAGTTTATAAAACTGAGGGCAGGTACATTTGGCCGTCAATGGGGTGTCAATTGCCATGAAATCTGTGGCGGGTGGCACAGAAACACACAACCCCTCACAAGTGAAGTTTAAACAGGGGTCTATAGGGGCTGGAGATAAAAAGGGAGAAGCAATAATTAAATTTTTTAAGACTTTTGAGACGTTTTGGCATTTTAGTCCATTTTTATCAATTTAATTGAATAACGTAATGTACCTTCTTATTTCGAATAATGTAACGTCCCTATAACCGAATAGTTCATTTTTAATCAATTCCATTGAATAGCGTGACGTCTAGGGCTGCGAATTAACGGTTAATTTAAAAAACGGTTAACTGATGTAAAAATAATCGGTTAACCGTTAACCGATTTTCTTTAAACTACCATCAAATCGGCACCGTTTTTGGCAAAAAAAGTTCAGGCAGCCGTAAAAGGGCAGCAAAGAAATAACGCGCGTGATTACCGGCATTATCGGGTCTTATTTATGCGTTACTTTATAGTTTTTAAACGTCACCTTAACCCTTAAGACACATAGTATAACTTTAATTGTAATGCGTAATATTGAGTTAAAAATCAAACAATCAGCGTCTGAATGGTTGCTTATATTACGTTGACAATCAAACAATCGACGTGTGAATGGAGTTATGTATATTTGAAGATTATTAAAACGCAATTACGCCCAATTAAATGTGGGCGGTAAAGTAACGTTTCATATTGATTGAAAAAACCTGAGTGGTATATTTTGTATGTTGCCATCTCACATTTTTTACTGTTGTCAGTCAGGTATTTCATGTCATGAAAGCGTGCGTTTTACCAACCAACGAACAGATAAAGAGTTCAAAAAAAAAATTGTTAAAAAACGGTTAAACGGTTAAAATTTGACTTGACGGTTAACCATAAAAACGGTTAACCGTGGTTAACCGTTAATTTTTCGCAGCCCTAGTGACGTCCCTACTTTTTTCCAAATAATGTAACATAACATTCCTATAACGTAATAGTCTAATTTTAATCAATTTAATTTTTTTCCCAATAAGAAAAGGTGGCATAAAAACCCTGTATAAAAACGTTGGGGTGGCATTACAGGAAACATAATATACTTGCCACCCCAGGTTTTACCCATCAAACAGCGTCTTAGAGATAAAAATGGCAGTAAAATGAATTTAAAAAACCCTAAAAGCATACCACCAAAAGATTTCGCTAATTTTTCCTTTATTTAAATCTACAAAGACAGAGCTTTCCTTCATTTTTTAAGGGATAAAAAATACACTAATGGGGCATTGTATAAGCGGCCGCAGGATTATTAACTGTAAAGGATAATCGTTCGAATTTAAGGAACTGCAAAGTTACTATATTGTATTTTCGAAGTAACTGCAAAGGATAACACTGGTCAACAGCAAATTTTAAACAAAGATTCTAATGATCGTATCTTAAAGTATTTTTAATGCAGATTCCAAAAATAATTTTACTTTTTCTCTAGCACATCAGGTTTTTGAGATATTTTGGTTTATGCAATTTTAAATCATTTTTTGTTTTACAGTCCAAATACAATAGAACATACATTCTTAAATGGAAAAACAACCCAAGTGCAAGCTCTAAATAACAAGGAAGGGATGAAGGGATATTTTGCAAGTTTATTTAAGTGTAGAGTAGAGTACAGTTGCTAGATAGTGAAAAATGTAGGAACATACCAGGCGGAACTGAGGGAATTATATTAACATTATATGGTAATATGTTGTATCCAAATAAATTAGTTATTTCTGTAGTTGTAAAATAGTAATATACATAGTATTTTTACAAGTAATTTCTAAATATATTGCCTATCATAATTCCCAGAAACTGCTTAAACCATACAGATCGATTTTTCTTTGTGTGTGGAAAGTTTACAAGCAAAAAACAGCAAAGAATCATTCATGATATCACAAAGATGTATGCGGCATATTTTGGTTACCCATGAGGCAACCAAGATAATAGCTGGGCATCCCATAAAATATGCAAGATATGTAGCTTAGGCAACTGGCTATATAAATGGTCTCCTTCTATACCGTTTTTCATCCCAATGATTTGGCGTGACGCTGACAATCACTGTCAATATTGCTATTTTTTCTACTAAAACAAAGGGTTTATCCTTTAAACAGGAAAACAAAATAGCATATCCAAACTTGGATTCAGTAAGGACCCCTGTTCCTTATAATAAATTAATGCCACTACCAGTACCTCCACTACCTTTACTTAATACTACTGATAGCAGTACTGATTAACACAACTCTGGCGGATTAATTTCTTCCAACTACACAGATTCTGATACCACAGAAGATCCCGTCTTATTTCCACAAAAACATTTAAATGCCTTAATTAGAGATCTATGTCTTTCCAAGGAAAAAGCGGAGCTCATTGCATTAAGGTTAAAAGAACGAAATATGGTTAAAAAAGATGTCAACGTAAGGTACTACAGGAAGCGCAATTGGGACTTATCTTCGGCCTTCAAGGTTGAGGCATTTCTTTGTTATTGCCATGATATTGAAGAGCTGTTTTAAACTATAGTTCACATTGTTTTTTGTTTATATTTTTTAAGTTTTATTGCCACCTTTGCATATCAAGCTATGATATAATGACAAAACAGAATTCAAATGGTTTTGAATTTCTCTGTTAAAAAGTTTTCCATGCCATAATCAAGCCTAGCTAATTTGAAAGAAGAAATCTTTGTTGGTCTACAGATTCGGAAAGTTTTTAAAGTTCCAGCAGCCATGTTAATGGCAGAAATATGGTCATTTAAGGGATACAAAATACACTCAATCTTACACACCATACCCCTCATATCTCAAAATCCTGATGTGCTAGCAGAAAACTAATGTCAGATTCAGAATCAGCGCCTCGATGTTAGCCAGAAATAAGTGTTCTTGTTCTCGTTTAAAAAAAAAACTATGTTTTTGTTGACCAGTGTAATCGTTCACATTTCCAATCATGTCATCCTTATGTCTTCCATATAATAATAACTCGTACAACTAGACAGCGAGCACAAGGTGCACGAGACTCACATGATTGCTCCCCAGTCCTCGTGAGAGGTTGCCGACTTTCATGGAAGACCTTCACGTCAAACGGAGGGTTGTACCCGAGCTCGACGATCGTCGCGTTCTCGCCACTCCACTTGTTGGCGCTAGCGATCACCGTCGTTCGCCAGTCCGTCCATATCACCAGGTCGGCAAAGGTCGTGACCCCGAACGGATGGGTCAGCCAATCAACACGCTCGACGACGGTGATGTCATCGGTGCCATCGTATTTAGCCGACCATATGATGTCATACCTGATGATGTCATAAAAAGAAATAAAATGTTAATTATAGATCCGTTATCAACTTTATAATGTCACAAACAATGATGTCATATATGATGTTACAAACAATGATGTCATAAACAATGATGTCATACATGGTGTCACAAACAATGACATCATATATGATGTCACAAACAATGATGTCATATATGATGTCACAAACAATGATGTCATAAACAATGATGTCATATATGGTGTAACAGACAATGATGTCATATATGATGTCACAAACAATGATGTCATATATGGTGTAACAGACAATGATGTCATATATGATGTCACAAACAATGATGTCATAAACAATGATGTCATATATGGTGTAACAGACAATGACATCATATATGATGTCACAAACAATGATGTCATATATGATGTTACAAACAATGATGTCACAAATGTCACACACCACACTTGGAAACATCATAATTTATGACATCACCACTGATAACAAATTTAAAATTGCCTTGATTTTCGAACCCGCCACCTAACCCACCTAAGATAAAATTGCCACTTTCGAACCCGCCACCTAAGATGATGTCATAACCAACTTACTTGGCATCCGCCCAATAAACCCGATTCTCGAGATAATCGAGGGTGAGACCGTTGGGCCACCCGTCGCTCTCCCTGGGACCCCTCCATATCGGGACCCTGTCACCCCCGTCCAGTGACCCCCTCTCAACACGGGAGTTCCCCACACCCCAATCTGTCCAAAACAGATACCTGGACAAAACGGAAGATTTTTTTTAAATTAATGGTTAGAATAAGAAAACTTAAGAAAAACTTGATAAACTTTAAGAAATTCCTAATTTGCGATGTATAATAGGAATTGTCATTTTTTGTTATCATTTCTTGTAAAACCTTAACAAGTCATACAAATCAAATATAAGATGATTTGTGACAAAGTGTTTTGTTGTTTTAATGGTTTGATTATTTCTTCAAAAGGGAAGACATTTTTAAATTAAGGATTAGCATAAAAAAGGAATGAATAGAAATTTACAAAAAAGTTTTTAATTATTACATTAAAAATTTGAAAAATTTTAGTCACTCTACCAAGATATTATTAAAGAGTATAAGAAAAAAACTTGACATTTACCAAGAAATTAATTTGATTTAAACTTTGAGAAATTCTTAACTTTGAATGTCATGTATAATGGGAATTGTCATTTCTGTTATCATATCTTATTAAACGTTAATGAGGACCTGATATTGGGCAAGAAATTATCCAATTTTATTAAAACTTTTAGAAATTGTACACACTCTTACCCATATTCTAGTACAGAAATGGGAAAACTACGGCCTGCGAGCCAAATCCGGCAAAATGTGTTAAGCCCTTTGATATTCTGGCCCGGCAAATGTTACTGACATGTTGCAGGACTAAATAGCGATGTCACAGCTAAATTATGATGTCTCAGATTTATTTGTGTGTCATTTGACACAACAGTACCAACTGGTTTTAACCGGTAACACACCGTATTTCTTAGTTTAATTTTTTATATCAACAGTGACAAACTATGATGGTTGGTTTAAATAAACCACCCTGTGCAGCAGGAGGCCGTGTTTTTAAATCTACTTTCTGACAACTGATTATCACCTGCCCTCATTTCATCTATCTGTTGGGGGGGGGGGGGGGGGGGCAAAAATCTAGGGAATTAATTATTTAAGCAAATGTAAGTGCCCCCTCGATCACTTAATTTTGGAAACTGATTTAAAAAGCGTCCCCACCCCTGATTTTCACTGTAAACTTAACTGTTCTATAGACTCCTGGTCTATTACAATATCAAAACAATTTATCGAAATGTATCAAAATTTTACAAAAAAAAAATTAATTTTTATATTGAAAATTTAAGAAATTTTAGACACTCTTACCCATAATCCAAAACAATACCAAGATATTATCAAAGAGTATTTTTTACTGGTCTTAGTTTTGATCCCATGATGGGCTCGTTACTGAGTCCATTTTTTATATATGGAATTGGTATGTGAATCAGTCGCGTTAACCGTTCAGCCACAAGACCGTTCATTATTATCAAAGAGTAATATCTAAAATGAAATTATTAAAATGAATTAAATATTTGAAGATATTTTAATTTAGACACTCTTACCACTCTCTTGTTTAGACACTCTTACATTTAGACTCTTTCTCTTATTTAGACATTTAGACACTCTTACAATTTTAGACACTCTTACCCATAATCCACAACAACACCAAGATATTATCAATGAGTATTATCTAAAATGAAATTATCAAAATGGATTAAATATTTTAAGATATTTTAAACTTTAAGACCCTCTTACCCATATCTTGGGTCCACGGCGATTGCTCTTGGGTTGACCAAACCCTCCCCCACGATAACCGTGCGGTTAGTGCCCTCTAGTGTTGCCATTTCGATCTGATTGAGCGTGGCTTCGACGAAATAAATCCGGTCGTGGATCCAATCTACGGCGAGTCCCTCTGGGGTCATTAACCCACGTGATATTATTACACGCTGGTCGGTCAGTTTCAGGGAATTGTCTGCGGGGAATATGAGAGAATTTTGTGGGTTAGTTTGAGAGAATTTTGTGGGTTAGTCTGGGAGAATTGTCTGTGATGAAATGAGAGAATTGTCAGCTGTAAAAATGGGAGAAATTCGTGAGTTAGTTTGAAAGAATTGTCCGCGGTGAATTTAAGAGAAATTTTTGAGTTAGTTTGAGAGAATTATTTGCGGTAGAAATTTGTGAGTTATTTTGAGAGAATTATTTGCGATAGAAATGAGAGAAATTTGCGAGTTAGTTTGAGAAAAATATTTGCGATAAAAATGAAAGAAATTTCTACCTTAGTTTGAAAATATTATCAGGTTAGTTTGAGAGAAATATCTGTACCAAAAGAAAGAGTATTTTGGATATGTCAAAATGTATTTATTTACCTACATAAATTGGTATAAATAACGAATTTTACATATTTTTAATTGCCAAATTTCCTGTGTTTTAAGTATAACCAGTAATATACAGTTATACCTTCCTAAATTGGATAAAATAATAAAAAATACTTAAAATATTCAACTCAAAAATGTTCATACCTTTTTCATTAAATTTAATTCTCGCTCTTGTTATCCTATCTTCTAAGATCTCAGTGAAAAATATAAGGTTTCTATTGTAGTGAAAATCGACGCCCATTACTTGACGGAAGCCTTTGACGAGAAATTGAGATTTCCGTTTTCCCTCGTTTAAACGGAGACTTGATATGTTGAGGGGCATGCTGGGGGTGGAAGTGGGTAAATGTGGGGGTTTGGGGTAAATTGCTATCATTTGACTATGGGTTTGAAGGATTTATGATACCTGTGGATAAACGTCTGGTTTTCCAATCACGAGGATATAAATGAATCAACCATTCACAAACTATAATAACTCCACACACACTGTTATAGCTTCAGTAACTCGACTGTGGTCATAAGGTGTCTTACGAAACCCATGGATAAAGCCTTGGCTTTCCACCCACAAGGATAAAATAAACCAACCATTCACACGCTGTAATAGCTCCAGCAACTCGACTGTGGGCATGAGGTGTCTTATGATACCTGTGAATAAAGCCTGGCTTCCCACCCACGGGGATATACATGAACCAACCATAAACACAATATAATAACTCCTGCAACTCCACTGTAAGCATGAGGTGTCTTACGACACTTGTAAATAAAAACCAGGCATCCAACCCAAGCGGATAAAAATGAACCAACCAATCACACACTGTAATAGCTGCAGCAACTCGACTGTGAGCATGCGATATATTGGATACCAATAATATCTCGTGCTCACAGTCAAGTTGCAATTGCAGATATTGTAAAAAGTTTAAGATAAAACAAGCAACTTACTATCGGAGTGATCGCTGGTTGCTGAAGATAATGAACGGGGGTGGACTTTTCTTCGCATAAACACATTTTGTGACATCATAATGAGCTATCTTCCACCCATTGTGACAAGAACAATGAAAAGACAATGGGGAAGATTGGCAAATTTGCGAGCAAACCCCGCGTTGACGGCAATAATCAATGTCTGTGGTTGAGGTCGAAATTAAATATTTTTTATCATTCTCTGGATTAGTTTCTAATTTTTTGAAGAAGTGTAACAGACTTTATTTTTTTTTAATTTTTAGGGTAAACCCTTTCATTTTTGGGTTAATTTCTATTTTAAAAAAAATTTAACAGTTTTAAATTTTTCTGTATATTTTTATTTCTGAGCAGCAATCTTTTACATTTTTAGGGTAGTTTTTTTTGGAAAGAAATGCAACAGTTTTTAAAAGACTTCGGTTACCTTTATATTTTTGGGGGGAGTTCAATGTTTTTTATTATTTAGGATAATTTAAAATAATAATTGCAAATGCAAAAATGATTAAATAAATTCCTATTTTTAAAAACAATAGTCTTTTAATTAAAAAGTTAATCAAAATATCTTTTAATAAAGTGTGGCTTTTGAAGCCGCGCGGCACCTTGGCAAGTGGCATCATCCGGTGACAACTCCTTTCCTTTGGGGCAGGAGCATTTGAACCCTTGGGGGGTTGGGGTACAAGTGTGGGAGCATTCCGAGTTGGCGCAAACCCCCTGGAAACCTGGGGGTGAAGGTGGGGGTGTTACCCGTTTATTAATAAATACCATAAATCTTCGAGTATAGTCCGCATTTTTTTCCGGAAATTTTAAGGTCAAAATCCCTAGTGCAAACTATACATGAAGTTAAAAAAAAATATTTTCTTAAGCGTCAACCCAATCGCTAAATCCGATCGCGGACATCGCCATATTGAATGGTGTAACGATATTGCATCATTTACGATTGTATTCTGGAAGGGTCTCGATCTTTTGCTTTTTCTTTTGTAACTCAAGTTAGGGATGCGTACTATATATGAGGTTTAGGTTTTTCCCCCAAAAAACTCCTATACTTGCCCTGCGGACTATACATAGAGGCGGACTATACTCGAAGATTTACGGTAAACGAAAAGGTAAGAATTTAGGAATAATTGCCTTTATATACATCCTAAATGCAGCTTAATGACCATTTTTCCAATAATTCTGTAAAAATCTGTATATTTATTTTATCAATTTATTAATCAAATTTCAACAATACATACATATGTAACAAAACATAAGCAAATAATATGCATATATATTAAGACATACAAGAATAAAACAATAATTTTGAGAAAACGGCAGTCTAATCATTTACCTAAATGGCAGTTGCAAACTTAACCCCCTTTTTCCTCATTTACAGTAAAGAAAAATAAGTAATGACCTTCAAGTTGCATTACTAATATGCCAAGATGCAGTAATAACTCACAAAAAGCTAAATTAATAATGTAGTATAACATTTGTTTCTACAAGCACTAACTAATAAAAGTTCCTAAGTTACCAATCCAAACTATTGTTTTCCAATTGTATCAAAGAGAACCCATAGTTACATTGGCTCGTGGCAAGTCAGTACTGGACCATAAACACAACCTTAAAAAGCAAGTACTAACCTGTTTATACTATGGATGAGAGACATAAGGACAAGTTTGTAATTATTGTTTACATAAATACTAGACTGTCATTTTTACAGAATTATGTTTTATTCGTGTATATATATATATATTTATAAATATAATATTATATTATTTACTTATTTTTTAATATATATATATATATATATATATATATGTATTATTTAGTTATGTTATATATGATATATTATATCTATTGTTAATTATACTGTTTCTATGACTTACTGCAGTTTGTTTCGTCGCTTCTATCAAGACAATCCACCTTAAAATCACACTTATTCACGCAACCACTTTGTCCCACGCCAGTCTTGCATCGAATCTGTGTGAAGATAACAGGAATAAAAATAAAGAGAAAACGTTTTTTACTTCAAATCTCCAAAAATATGTACAACTGTTGTAAAAAAGGTTTTTTATTTCCAACACTGTACAGCACTAGACTGTTTTCTTATTTCGAGCCTTGTACATTTTTTATCATTTCTATTAATTTATAAGCCTTTTTATTAATTTTTAAAGCATTTTTTAAATTTGAGCCAAAAGCTGTCATTCTTTATGTTTATTGCTTGATATATATTTAGATTTTACGGGGATGTAATGTAATAATTGTTAGAGGCATATGTAGGCATAAGGCCTCAAGAAAAAAAAATAAAATGGTGACTAACTTGTTGGTATTGACTTGTAGTGTTGGCAGTGCAGACGCAGTCGACTTCATCGGATCCATTGACGCAGTCGTGCACATCGTCACATTTCCAAGCATCGAGTATGCATTTTTTTCTCATCCTGACATTTAAACAATCCCGTTCCACAAGTATGAGCTGTAACACACAAGTATGGGCTGTAACACACAAGTATGGGCTGTAACACACAAGTATGGGTTGTAACACACACGTATGGGCTGTAACACACAAGTATGGGCTGTAACACACAAGTATGGGTTGTAACACACACG
>CH002152.1:16343-35909 GCA_000149265.1 Ciona savignyi | reverse complement strand
AGTGACGCTTAACTTCGGCCTTTGCTTTCACACTCTCACAATAAGAGTTGAACACCCTTATAAAATCGGCAAGATCTTGGTTGGGCGAAAATACCGCGGGGACATAAATAAATTAAAAGACATAACGAACGTCAATTTTAAAAACTATAAAAACGAGTTCTGTAAGGTAAACTAATACAGACTAAGCGATTACAGGCTCCTGGCAGGATCGCCAATTTGTTACGGCCTTTATGCCTAATATAGTGTGGTCCCAGAACCCTGTTCTAACGGCCAATCGTGAGACCTGTCTGCCTTAGTATACTATAAATAATACGCCATTACGATAGGGCGATTTAATAAAACGTAAAAGATTAACACGGCTAAAAGAATAATAAAAGTGCGACAAACGTCAACTGGTATCTGATAGCGGTACACGACCACGATATCACTTAATACACCGTACAATACCCAACACTCAACCGTAATACTCAAATATACAGCTTACTCGATACGACACGATCAATCAAAATACAATCCGACCGTTAGGATGCACAACGAGAACTAATTTGTTTTATCCATTCGGAACGGACAACAATAAAAGCGCGCGCAAACAAACAGGTGCGAAGTAATAATTATCTGTGCGTGCGGGTAGAAACGGCTAGAACGCCTAAAGAGGTACAACTTACGAACACAGTAAATAAAGATAAGTGCAAAGTGACACGATTAAACCAAAATAACCCTAAAACATTACATTGCCCAATCCATTACACAATGTACAAGGCTTGGGATATACCGGTACCACACGTTTCTATTTTTCTTTAGATATCCAACCATACATTACTCCATTTTCACTATACATATATCACCTATCCCCTATTGATCTTGGTGTATTAGACACGGTTGTACAACTACAACCTGCCATAAGGTATGAAACAATATCACATCGATGGTTAATAATCGATCATCATAATCTTTTTACAGGCAAATTAGATTGATTAAAGTTTCTCTCTTTATATTTCTAATAATTTATAGATAAGGAATTCCAACGGTATTTCTTGTCTGACAAAAAAGAAGTTGTTTTTTGTCTTTCAGTTATATTGGTTTCATAAAAGACCTTTTTGTATGTACAAGTGGTGGGCTATTTTAACTGCTGTTTAATTTATTTTAGTGTTTAATTTAAAAAGGCGTAATGGTATACCGTACTATGGAAATGGATTGACCAGTATTTTAGCTGCTGTATCTGAATAAGCAAATTGAATATCATAATATTAAATTTTACAAAATATTTCTAGGTGATTCAAGCTTAATTGAATTAATAATTAATCAAGCCATGTAGGTTTTAAACTGCTTAAATCAACAACATAAAGATATGCGTATGGGGCAACTAATTAGTGTACACACTAATATGCACATATTCTAAGGCTGGCAGCATGAATTAAACAGGAAGGAATATTGTTCAAGTGTAGTTTATGTGATAGATATTGTACGCTACATGTATTATGTACATAATATAGTTTGTTTTTTATTCTTAAATACAACGCAGCAATATACTATTACAAACTTTCAGAAATTTCATTAAAATGTAAGTTAGGCCTATAATTGCAGTGTTGTGCATGCATTAATATTATTTAACTTTGTATTATATAGAATTATTCATTCCATTTAAGTCTAGTAATTAATAGTAAGTGCCAGGACTGTTAAATGCCTTGGAATAATGTCCCCCTCCAAAAAAAATTAGCTTTCTTGCTTGCCTTATAATCTAACTGTCTGGATTGGAGCCAAAGTTCATGATTATAAAATATAAATGTCCAGATTGTCGTGTGCCAACTTGCATTCCCTGATGGCGTATTCTCAACCTAAAACATTTAAGCTTCGTTATTTGTATAAATCATATTTACCAACCTTTACACAAAGGTTATTTACCAATCTTTGTACATACATGCACTGCTAAATAACCAAATTTCATAATCAGGTATTAGTGCTTTAAACTTCGAAATTAGATGGCTAAATGAATAGCATTTTTATATGAATTTAGTCAAGATGAGCATAGATTCTATAAATTTTCATAGTGGTGACCCGATTTTTTGCCTTGTAAAGCTAAATGCTATAAACAACAATAATTACTGAGATTTTTTAAAGATATTTTAATATCGTGCAATTGTAAAATCAATTTATACTTTTAACTGGTAGCAGCCAAAGTCAACCTTAAATTTATCTTAATAAAATAACAGTTTGTTCTCTTCTATTACTATTTTAACTTGAACTGAGAGCATGGAATATACATTTGTTAGAATGTTCCCTCCCACAAAATATTATTATCCATGCTGGGGTTTCTACAATCACTCAAAAATTAAGTCTCTCGATAGTTATCGTCAGAGACAAATCATATTCACATAATTGGAATAGTCGTATTAAGGTTAAACTTTTAACGGTGTTGGCTAAATGAATATGCAATGTTATATTTTTGTCCTTTCTTTTTAAAAAGTTTCATTTTAAATTACACAAAAAGTCGTATTAATGATCTGCCACTAAGTTAAAATGCGGATTTAGTCTGTGATGTAGCCTACCAGGAACTGGGAAACAAAAAGTTATGGAGTAATTGTCGAAATGCATGTTTCTAAAATGGTCCAAGAGCAGCATTTTTGCCAAACCTAGCTTTACCTTACCTTTATATCGCCCGGTGCTCATGTTTGGGTAATTGTCAACAAATAAGTGAAACCAGCAGATAAGCATAGATACAAAAGATTCTTACAAAGGCTTCAAGCACCAAGTGTGAGAAGCTGAAATGGATTCGGAAGAACCAAGCACTGTAAGATTGTATATTAGACCGAATTAATATTTCACCAACTTCAACATGTCGAACACTGGATTGTTCTCATACATATTATTTGGTGTAAATAATAAACTCTTTTTCATGATCAAAGTAGCCAAAGGTCTAGATTTATGTATTCGTTATATTACTAAAAAAACTATGCAGTAAAACTTTTTTAAGTAAATCTTTGATTGTTGCATTTTATCCGATGCCTCTCTCTCTCTTCCAACAAGTAACGCTAAACAATGCGTTATTTCAACAGGGAATTAAAATTACATTTAGCTTAATTTGCAATCACAATCCGTTAAGTTTTATCATCAATGATTGCTTCTATAAAAACACACATTAGAATAAGTGCAATTGGTTAAGAGACTTTCATATCTTATAGGCCTAGGCCATACATGGGTAATAAAAGCATTTTGGTGTAAAATGTGAAATGTATGAACAAAACGCAATACAACAACATTAAAACTAAAAACATCAACCAATTCATACCATATTACATTTAATTCCTTAACCTTGGTAAAAACGGATCCCTGCATTTTACATCCACTGTATCTACTGTATAACAGTTCTTTAATTTTACATTGCAAACTTTGTCGAACAATGTTCTTTAATTTTTTGTAATGTACCATCATTGCAAACTTTGTCGATCAATGCTATACAAATCATATACACTTTGAATTTGCACCATTTTTCATACTGGTTACAACAGCTACACAAACTTAAAAACAGTTACAGCAATTCATATTTATTCTTGGCAAAGAAACAACTGAAACTGTCATTATGACACAGGATTTAATAAACTAAACCTTTGTTACAATGTAATCATGAAAAGTTTAATTATTACGCAATCTATATATACAATCTAACACTTGCTCGTTTATATGATACTAGTATCAGTAACCACAGCCTTCCACAGATCAATGAACCTTCATCATCCAACCCCACCAATGTAGAGGACGTGGTACATCCGATCAACACAGGACAGTATGATGTACATGGTGAACTTTTTAACCCATATTATAAATCTCTCCCTGATATGGATTCGAAAGCTAAAACGAAACCGAAAGTTGTATTTGAACGGAAAGAACAACGCACAGTAAGTTTATTTGCTTAAATGGATAAATATTTTACCAACTCCAATATGTTCATAAAGTTCATGGTGCAAGCGACATTTTTGTGGTGTATGTGTACTGAGCTCTGCGCATGGGGGCATGTTTGTTGTGTAATGTTTTATACGCTGTTTATACCACGGTATATATTTTACATTTAGTATATTCCATTGTACTTTTACCTTGTTTTATCTTAAAATTGTTATTTCATCATGCATGTTTTTATTATCGCTTGGGGGTAATCAATTCATTACCAATGGCATCAGTACAGTGGGGATTTCAATGATTGTGTGTTTGTGCAATGGTGTCACAAAATTTAGCTTTCTGTTGGCTTTTTAACGGCGTTTTATGTTTTTACCAGTTGTATTTTTATAAGCAAAAGAAAAGTGAGTTTTTAAGCAATTAGAGAATTTCCTGTGCTGTGTCTATAATAATTACATTGCGTTATTTATAACAATTCTTTAATTTTCCCATTGCACCATCATTGCCTAATTTGTTGAACAATGCTATACAATACGTAGAAGCATGTAGATTATGATTTCACACCAGTTTCAATACTGGTTACAACACATTTAAATTTACTCAACTTCAGTATTGTTTACCGGAGCAATTCATATTTTTATCTGCTAAGAAACAACATAAACTGTCATTAAGACACAGGTACTAATAAACTAAAGTTAACGTGATGTAATCATGAAAAGTTCAAATTACCGATAAATGGAAGAAATTAAATAATGGAAGAGAAATAGTTACTTAACGCTTATTTACTTTGTCCAATTGTTAAAAAGCTTTTGAAAATATACACAGTACACCTCACTTTTAGCATTGGCCAGTGGAAGCCTAGAATTTGCAATGTTTAAGTGTGGTTCTGCGGTACATACCACGATAGGTTTACAAAATAGCATTTGAACATGGATTTTGGCACTTTATGCAACCATGTTATTGGCAACAATGCAGCAATGGTGCATATTATGCTCAGATAAACTATGAGAATAAAAAAGTATATTAGTTAACGTTACGTATTTACCAAACCAACTGAGTCGTATATCATTTGTAGACCAGGGGTGGGCAACTTCACTAGTCACCAGTTGTGGGAAAATAAAGCCATTGACTGACCGGATTATTACATAAATAGTATTCAATATCTTATTTACTAAGTATGGTTTGATACAGTCTGCGGGCCAGTCAAAATACATTTACATGCTGGACCTGGCCCACGCGCCTTATGTTGCTTAAAGATACATGGCCAATGAAAGAGTTTGTTACAGAAAACGTTAAAGATTTACACAATTTGTTAAATGGCAAGGTCACAAAAAATATGAGTAACGAACATTTTAATGCTGAACATGCAATCTAACACTTATTGATATACGACTAGTGTTAGTGTTCAACATTTGCGATTTTTAATTTTCCCAATGCACCATCATCGCCCAATGCTATACAATACATAGAAGCATGTACATTATGAATTTGCACCAGTTGCAATACTGGTTATAACACATGTAAACAACTTCAATATAGTTCACTACAGCATAGTAGTAACCACAGCCTTCCACAGACACATCAACCTTCAACATCCAACCCATTCGACGTAGAGGAGTCGGAACGAATGCCCATCAACGCCAAGATCAGATTAATGGGAGCCATGGCACGACCAGGAAGGAAATTAGTCATGGTATGATGTGCATAATAACCTTACCACCACTCAATATCCTAAACCCTTTCCGTTGATGTTAGACTCCTTGGTGAGTGTCGTAACGGTCGTAAATATTCCCCAAATTAAGGAAAACCACGGGCAAACCTTGTGTAATAAGTAGCCTTTTGACCAACACTAATTGTATAGATCAAATACAAATTTTAAATTTGTGAAATAGTTTATTTGCAAAACGAAAACATTGACAATGAATGACAACCAGATATCATATTGATTTATGTCATGTATTATAAAAGAAATGATATTTTAACTGTGAAACAAAATTATAATTCATTAAAACAGGCAAGTTGTAAGCTGTAATAATACGACACAGCAGCCTTGTCAACTAAGCAACTGCGAAGCGTTAATAAAGCCTTTTTCCTGTTCCCATCTTAGCGTGTGTTGTTTGATTGCAGATAGGTCATTACAAAGTCGCCCGCACAAACTACACACTGCAGTATGCTACATTGGTGACCCTCGACGTTTCACAAATGATTTTTTTTCTGAATAAAATTATATTATGAGCTTAGAACAGCAAAACGTCGTAGCCCTTAAACTGCCCAAGTTCTGGATAGGCCAGCCACGGCAATTTGATCTAAAGAACATCTCGGCAGATCAGACAAAATATTTCCATGTCGTAGCGGTGTTGGACCAAAGTATGGAAAGCCGCCTGATTTACTCGAAAATCCGCCGAAAAATATCAAGGAGCGCTTTTTTAGTGTTTTCTGCCTGACCCAATCGGTGACCAGTCAACTGAACCCCTTACAACTAAACCCCTTACAACTGAGCCCCTACAACTGAACCCCTTTACAACTGAACCCCTTTTAACCGAACGCTTTTAACTGAAAAGGGGGTTCAGTTGTAAAGAGGTTCAATTGAAATGGGTTCAGTTGTAAAGGGGTTCAGTTTAAAGGGATTCAGTTAAAAGGAGTTAAGTTGTAAGAGGCTTAATTGTAGGGGTTCAGTTGTAAAGGGTTCAGTTGTAAGGGTTCAGTTGTAAGGGGTTCAGTTGTAAGGGGTTCAGTTGTCATGGAACCGACCCAATCACAGAGAGCAAAGCGACTGCTTCACATGCCTCCATTGGGTGACCGAATGCCACTCATGGATGAAATGCTAGCCCTGCTAGGTGAGGAAAACCACCAGCCAGAGAAATCGACACTGACGCCATCTGTTTCTTTCACCGTAGTTTTGGAAACAGAGCGCGTCAATGTCGCCCTCCTTGTGCGTTTCAGGGAAACTGCAGAGCCGACCGTCCATAGCTGCTGCGACGGCCGGCACAGAACGCAGCCTTTTCTACCTTTGGGATATATTGTCAGGTCGCAATTTGCTGGTTGATACGGGAGCCGAAATCAGTGTCCTTTTCCCTACAGGATTTAAACGTCGCACCAACAAACCTGGCAAAAACCTCCTTGCGGCTAATGGCAGCAATATTCGTACATACGGTACGCATTGGAATCATTGGATTTACATCCGCCAATCGTTACCTTGACGATATTCTGGTAGCAAGCAAGTCAACCTCCGAACACCTAGACCATTTACGACAACTTTTTCAGCAGCTTGCAGACCACGATCTGGTTGTAAATGTAGGCAAGTGTCAATTCTGAGTCTCACAAATTGATTTTCTGGGACACCGCGTGAACCAGCAAGGTGCTCGACCGCCGCCAGAGAAAGTGGCAGCCGTTTAGTTGTTTCCCCGCCCAACGACGATCAAAGAGCTTGAACAATTCTCAGGTATGATTAATTTCTACCACCATTTTATACCTTGTGCAGCATGTATCATTTCTTCTATTTACCAGTCATTGTCCTGAAAACTGACAAAACTGGTTTGGAATGAGCCATTGGTTTAAGCTTTCAAACAATCAAAAACCGCTTTAGCGAAAGCGACGCTCCTGCACCATATATTGCATCAGGCACCGACTGGTCTGACCACCGATGCCTTGCAGCACGCCATCGGCGCTGTTTTGCAAAACGCTTACACCCCCCGAACTTAAATTTTTCAACAGGGAATTACTTGCCTTGCACTGAACGATACGACACTTTTGCTATTTTGTCGAAGATCGCAGTTTCACGGCTTACACCGACCACAAACCACTTACATTTGCCTTTTTTAAAACATCGAGTCCATGGTCAGTGAGATAACAACGTCAATTATCTGCCACCTTAGAGTATACAACGGACGTACGTCACATCGATGGCAAACGCAATCAAGCTGCTGACGCCCTCTCTCGCATTTCGATTAATGCCACGCAATTGCAGCTTGACATGGATTACGCATCGCTGACGGCTGCCCAGCTGAGCCCGGAGGTCCAAGCCTGTCGCACAGCTGTCACAAACTTGAAACTTAAAGACAACTAACTCAATCCGTCTGGAACTACGATTCTCTGCGATGTATCGACAGGAACGCCACGTCCTGTAATCCCGAAGTGCTGACGAAAGAAAAGATTCGATATTGTTCACAATCTGTCACACCCGTCCATTTAGGCAACACATGAGCTTATTTCTTCTAAATTTGTGTGGCAAGATTTACATCAGTCGGTTTGTGGGCGAAACAATGTGTTAGCTGCCAGATAGCCAAAATTCACCAGCATGTGCACGCTCCGCTTGAGCAATACCCACTGTGTCAATCACGTTTTTGCCATGTGAACATTTTATCTGACCGAGGTCCACAATTTACCTCAGCACTGTGGTCGACTTTTACCAGGTTGCTTGGCATTCAACTCCATCGCACGACCTCATTTCACGCGCAAGGGGAACGGGCTTGTTGAACGATTTCATCGTCACATGAAGAGTGCTCTCATGACACGGCTTACAGGATCAAACTGGGTGGATGAACTTCCCTGGGTCCTGCTGGGCATCCGCACCGCCCTAAAGAAGACTTGAAAGCTTCTTCAGTGGAATTAGTATGCGGAGCGAATTTAGTAGTTCCCGGTGATTTTTTTGGTGTCAGCCAATCTGATACGCTTCCTTCTCAAATACTACCTGCAGTCAAAAGACAATTGGTCGATTACTACCAACGCCAATGTCACGCCATGGTCTAGTTCCCACAAGAGTACCACTAGACCTAATGGTTAACTATGTTGCTCGCCAAATGTTTTCATGTTCATCCTTTTACTGTGTTACTCACATAGTTTGGTTATGTGGCAACGTGGTTAGCGAAGTGTTAATCGAGCATTTTTTTCTGTTCCCGTCTTTGCGTGTATTGAATGATTGCAGATAGGTCATTACAAAGTCGAGTACATTTGTGGGGGTTAATCGCATTTGTGGGGATAAATATTGCATTTGTGGGGTTTATGGGGATGAATAATGCTTTTGTGGGGGTTAAGAGGGTAAATATTGCATTTGTGGGGTTTATGAGGGTGCATAATGGTTTTGTGGGGGTTAAGGGGGTAAATATTGCATTTGTGGGGTTTATGAGGGTACATAATGCTTTTGTGGGGGTTAAGGGGGTAAATATTGTATTTGTGGGGTTTATGATGGTGCATAATGCTTTTGTGGGGGTTAAGGGGGTAAATATTGTATTTGTGGGGTTTATGAGGGTGCATAATGCTTTTTTGGGGGTTAAGGGGGTAAATATTGTATTTGTGGGGTTAATGGGAGTAATAAAGGTAAATATTACGTGTCTGGGGAATTGGGGATAAATAGGGGTACTGGGCTAAATATTTTATATATTTTATCTATGAGGGTCTTACGGGTAGATATTGCACATGTTGTCCAGTTGGGGTTTCTGGGGTAAAATTGCTTTTGTTGGGGGTAAATGTTGCATGCCTGGGGCATTAAAGGTCAAGAGAGGTGGTGGAAATAAAATATTAAAAATGCATCTAAAGAAGGCATGGTTAACCCTCTGGTATCTATCCACAAATTATCTTATGAACTAATCATCACATATACATTGGCGTAGGACAGACTAGTAGTGAAACTCAAACTAAATCCCATACATACAAACCAACCCCTGTAAATTACAGGATCTTCATAAGGCTTCAAGGGAGCTTCAGCTTTTACAGTTTCGTTTTTCCAATCCTTTGTGTAAAATGATTGGAATTAATGGGGTGTATGCATGATATATATAGATAAGATATGTAGTTGTGTGTGGCCAATTGGTTAATGCATTATCATTTCGCTGCCATCCTATACCTGTAAGCTACAATCTCAAACTTAACCCCCGAATTGTTTCAGAATATTTATTGAGAAAATCTAAAGTTTTTTATGTTATGTTCCATAAACAATATATGAAAAAAAAACAGATTTAAAAAGGAAAACACAACATTAAAAAGTGGTTTACATTTTTTTGCCAAATCCAAAATAGCACCAAAAGTTAAAATGGTACTAAATTAACGAAGCACAATAAGATTGTTGGTGGCTTGAATTGATTAATATTTTACCAACTCCCATATGTTGCATACCGAACCCTGGGTGGTTCTTGCGCGTATTCTTTGGTGTAAAATAATAATAACTATTTTGTATCAGCAAAATAGCCAAAGGTCTACACTTATGTATAAAACCAAACTGAGGACTATTCATTAATTTTGCTCTTAACTACCAAATAGCCAAACTATGCAGTAAGTCTTTGATTATTACATTTTATCCGATGCCTCTCTCTCCCAACCAGTAACGCTAAACAATGTGTTAATTCACCAGGAAATTAAAATTACATTTATCTTCATGAGCAATCACTATCTTCAAAGTTTTATCATCAATGATTGCTTCTACAAAAACACACATTAGAATAAGTACAATTAGTTAAGGGACTTTTATATCTTATAGACCATACATGGCTAATGGAAGCATTTTTGTGTAACATGTGATATGAATGAACAAAACTCAAAACAACGACATTGAAACTAAAAACATCAACCAATCCATACCGTATTACATTTCATTCCTTAATCTTGGTAAAATCAGATCCCTGCATTTTACATCCACTGTATCTACTGTATAACAGTTCTTTAATTTTTCCAATGAACCACCATTGCATAATTTGTTGCATAATGTTATACATTACGTAGAAGCATGTACATTATAAATTCGCATCAGTTTCAATACTGGTTATAACACAGTTACACAACTTCTATATAGTTTACCAAAGCAATTCATATTTATTCTCTGCTAACAACAGAAACTGTCATTATGACACAGGTACTAATAAACTAAAGTTAACACGATGTAATCATGAAAAGTTCAAATTACCGATAAATGGAAGAAATTAAATAATGGAAGAGAAATAGTTACTTAACGCTTATTTACTTTGTCCAATTTTTGAAAAGCTTTTGAAAATATGGACGGTACATCTCACCTTTAGCATTGGCCAGTGGAAGCCCAGAATTCGCAGTGTTTAACTCTGATTCTGCGGTATATACACCGTGAGGTGTGTAGAGTAAAACAGTTTGAAATCGACGATTTATTTTTACAAATCGCATTTGAACATGGAGCACTTTATGCAACCATGTAATTGGCAACAATGCATCAATAGTGCATGTTATGCTCAGATAAACTATGAGATTAAAAAAAGTATATTACTTAATGTTAAACCTTTACCAAACCAACTAAGTCGTATATCATGTAGACCAGGGGTGGGCAACTTCACTAGTCACCAGTTGTGGGAAAATAAAGCCATTGACTGACCGGATTATTACATAAATAGTATTCAATATCTTATTTACTAAGTATGGTTAGATACAGTCTGCGGGCCAGTCAAAATACATTTACGTGCTGGACCTGGCCCACGCGCCTTATGTTGCTTAAAGATACATGGCCAATGAAAGAGTTTGTTACAGAAAACGTTAAAGATTTACACAATTTGTTAAATGGCAAGGTCACAAAAAATATAAGTAACGAACATTTTAATGCTGAACATGCAATCTAACACTTATTGATATACGACTAGTGTTAGTGTTCAACATTTGCGTTTTTTAATTTTTCCAATGCACCATCATCGCCCAATGCTATACAATACGTAGAAGCATGTACATTATGAATTAGCACCAGTTGCAGTACTGGTTATAACACCGTTAAACAACTTCAATATAGTTCACTACAGCATAGTAGTAACCACAGCCTTCCACAGGAAAATCGACCGTCAACATCCAACCCATTCGACGTAGAGGAGTCGGAACGAATGCCCATCAACGCCAAGACCAGAATAGTGGGAGCAATGGCACGACCAGGAAGGAAATTGCCCATGGTATGATGTGCATAATAACCTTACCACCACTCAATATCCTAAACCCTTTCCGTTGATGTTAGACTCCTTGGTGAGTGTCGTAACGGTCGTAAATATTCCCCAAATTAAGGAAAACCACGCGCTAACCTTGTGTAATAAGTAGCCTTTTGACCAACACTAATTGTATAGACCAAATACAAATTTTAAATTTGTGAAATAGTTTATTTGCAAAACGAAAACATTGACAATGAATGACAACCAGATATCATGTTGATTTATGTCATGTATTATAAAAGAAATGATATTTTAACTGTGAAACAAAATTAAAAATTCATTAAAACAGGCAAGTTGTAAGCTGTAACAATACGACACAGCAGCCTTGTCAACTAAGCAACTGCGAAGCGTTAATAAAGCCTTTTTCCTGTTCCCATCTTAGCGTGTGTTGTTTGATTGCAGATAGGTCATTACAAAGTCGCCCGCACAAACTACACACTGCAGTATGCTACATTGGTGACCCTCGACGTTTCACAAATGATTTTTTTTTTCTGAATAAAATTATATTATGAGCTTAGAACAGCAAAACGTCGTAGCCCTTAAACTGCCCAAGTTCTGGACAGGCCAGCCACGGCAATTTGATCTAAAGAACATCTCGGCAGATCAGACGAAATATTTCCATGTCGTAGCGGCGTTGGACCAAAGTATGGAAAGCCGCCTGATTTACTCGAAAATCCGCCCGAAAAATATCAAGGAGCGCTTTCTTAGTGTTTTCTGCCTGATCCAATCACAGAGAGCAAAACGACTGCTTCACATGCCTCCATTGGGTGACCGAATGCCACTCATGGATGAAATGCTAGCCCTGCTAGGTGAGGAAAACCACCAGCTAGAGAAATCGACACTGACGCCATCTGTTTCTTTCACCGTAGTTTCGGAAACAGAGCGCGTCAATGTCGCCCTCCTTGTGCGTTTCAGGGAAACTGCAGAGCCGACCGTCCATAGCTGCTGCGACGGCCGGCACAGAACGCAGCCTTTTCTACCTTTGGGATATATTGTCAGGTCGCAATTTGCTGGTTGATACGGGAGCCGAAATCAGTGTCTTTTTCCCTACAGGATTTAAACGTCGCACCAACAAACCTGGCAAAAACCTCCTTGCGGCTAATGGCAGCAATATTCGTACATACGGTACGCATTGGAATCATTGGATTTACATCCGCCAATCGTTAGATTTTGTATTTGTTTACCTTGACGATATTCTGGTAGCAAGCAAGTCAACCTCCGAACACCTAGACCATTTACGACAACTTTTTCAGCAGCTTGCAGACCACGATCTGGTTGTAAATGTAGGCAAGTGTCAATTCTGAGTCTCACAAATTGATTTTCTGGGAGACCGCGTGAACCAGCAAGGTGCTCGACCGCCGCCAGAGAAAGTGGCAGCCGTTTAGTTGTTTCCCCGCCCAACGACGATCAAAGAGCTTGAACAATTCTCAGGTATGATTAATTTCTACCACCATTTTATACCTTGTGCAGCATGTATCATTTCTTCTATTTACAAGTCATTGTCCTGAAAACTGACAAAACTGGTTTGGAATGAGCCATTGGTTTAAGCTTTCGAAGAAGCAAAAACCGCTTTAGCGAACGCCACGCTCCTGCACCATATATTGCATCAGGCACCGACTGGTCTGACCACCGATGCCTTGCAGCACGCCATCGGCGCTGTTTTGCAAAACGCTTACACCCCCCGAACTTAAATTTTTCAACAGGGAATTACTTGCCTTGCACTGAACGATACGACACTTTTGCTATTTTGTCGAAGATCGCAGTTTCACGGCTTACACCGACCACAAACCACTTACATTTTCCTTTTTTAAAACATCGAGTCCATGGTCAGTGAGATAACAACGTCAATTATCTGCCACCTTAGAGTATACAACGGACGTACGTCACATCGATGGCAAACGCAATCAAGCTGCTGATGCCCTCTCTCGCGTTTCGATTAATGCCACGCAATTGCAGCTTGACATGGATTACGCATCGCTGACGGCTGCCCACTGCTGAGCCCGGAGGTCCAAGCCTGTCGCACAGCTGTCACAAACTTGAAACTTAAAGACAACTAACTCAATCCGTCTGGAACTACGATTCTCTGCGATGTATCGACAGGAACGCCACGTCCTGTAATCCCGAAGTGCTGACGAAAGAAAAGATTCGATATTGTTCACAATCTGTCACACCCGTCCATTTAGGCAACACATGAGCTTATTTCTTCTAAATTTGTGTGGCAAGATTTACGTTGGTCGGTTTGTGGGCAAAACAATGTGTTAGCTGCCAGATAGCCAAAATTCACCAGCATGTGCACGCTCCGCTTGAGCAATACCCACTGTGTCAATCACGTTTTTGCCATGTCAACATTTTATCTGACCGAGGTCCACAATTTACCTCAGCACTGTGGTCGACTTTTACCAGGTTGCTTGGCATTCAACTCCATCGCACGACCTCATTTCACGCGCAAGGGAACGGGCTTGTTGAACGATTTCATCGTCACATGAAGAGTGCTCTCATGGCACGGCTTACAGGACCAAACTGGGTGGACGAACTTCCCTGGGTCCTGCTGGGCATCCGCACCGCCCAAAAGAAGACTTGAAAGCTTCTTCAGTGGAATTAGTATGCGGAGCGAATTTAGTAGTTCCCGGTGATTTTTTTGGTGTCAGCCATTCTGATACGCTTCCTTCTCAAATACTACCTGCAGTCAAAAGACAATTGGTCGATTACTACCAACGCCAATGTCACGCCATGGTCTAGTTCCCACAAGAGTACCACTAGACCTAATGGTTAACTATGTTGCTCGCCAAATGTTTTCATGTTCATCCTTTTACTGTGTTACTCACATAGTTTGGTTATGTGGCAACGTGTTCAGCGAAGCGTTAATCGAGCTTTTTTTCCTGTTCCCGTCGTTGCGTGTATTGAATGATTGCAGATAGGTCATTACAAAGTCGAGTACATTTGTGGGGGTTAATCGCATTTGTGGGGGTAAATATTGCATTTGTGGGGTTTATGGGGATGAATAATGCTTTTGTGGGGGTTAAGAGGGTAAATATTGCATTTGTGGGGTTAATGGGAGTAATAAAGGTAAATATCACGTGTCTGGGGAATTGGGGATAAATAGGGGTACTGGGGTAAATATTTTATATATTTCACCTATGAGGGTTTTACGGGTAGATATTGCACATGTTGTCCAGTTGGGGTTTATGGGGTAAAATTGCTTTTGTTGGGGGTAAATGTTGCATGCCTGGGGCATTAAAGGTCAAGAGAGGTGGTGGAAATAAAATATTAAAAATGCATCTAAAGAAGGCATGGTTAACCCTCTGGTATCTATCCACAAATTATCTTATGAACTAATCATCACATATACATTGGCGTAGGACAGACTAGTAGTGAAACTCAAACTAAATCTCATACATACACACCAACCCCTGTAAATTACAGGATCTTCATAAGGCTTCAAGGGAGCTTCAACTTTCACAGTTTCGTTTTTCCAATCCTTTGTGTAAAATGATTGGAATTAATGGGGTGTATGCAAGATATATATAGATAAGATATGTAGTTGTGTGTGGCCAATTGGTTAATGCATTATCATTTCGCTGCCATCCTATACCTGTAAGCTACAATCTCAAACTTAACCCCCGAATTTTTTCAGAATATTTATTGAGAAAATCTAAAGTTTAGTTTATGTTATGTTCCATAAACAATATTTAAAAAAAACAGATTTAAAAAGGAAAACACAACATTAAAAAGAGGTTTACATTTTTTTGCCAAATCCAAAATAGCACCAAAAGTTAATATGGTACTAAATTAACGAAGCACAATAAGATTGTTGGTTGCTTGAATTGATTAATATTTTACCAACTCCCATATGTTGCATACCGAACCCTGGGTGGTTCTTGCGCGTATTCTTTGGTGTAAAATAATAATAACTATTTTATATCAGCAAAATAGCCAAAGGTCTACACTTATGTATAAAACCAAACTGAGGACTATTCATTAATTTTGCTCTTAACTACCAAATAGCCAAACTATGCAGTAAGTCTTTGATTGTTGCATTTTATCCGATGCCTCTCTCTCCCAGCCAGTAACGCTAAACAATGTGCTATTTTACCAGGAAATTAAAATTACATTTATCTTCATGAGCAATCACTATCTTCAAAGTTTTATCATCAATGATTGCTTCTACAAAAACACACATTAGAATAAGTACAATTAGTTAAGGGATTTTTATATCTTATAGACCATACATGGCTAATGAAAGCATTTTTGTGTAACATGTGATATGAATGAACAAAACTCAAAACAACGACATTGAAACTAAAAACATCAACCAATCCATACCGTATTACATTTCATTCCTTAATCTTGGTAAAATCAGATCCCTGCATTTTACATCCACTGTATCTACTGTATAACAGTTCTTTAATTTTTCCAATGAACCACCATTGCATAATTTGTTGCATAATGTTATACATTACGTAGAAGCATGTACATTTTATAACACAGTTACACAACTTCTATATAGTTTACCAAAGCAATTCATATTTATTCCCTGCTAACAACAGAAACCGTCATTATGACACAGGTACTAATAAACTAAAGTTAACACGATGTAATCATAAAAAGTTCAAATTACCGATAAATGGAAGAAATTAAATAATGGAAGAGAAATACAGTAGAACCCCGCTTACCTGACCACCTATGGGACCGTGATCAAGCGGTCGCGTTAGCGGGGTGGTCGGGTTAGTGAATTTTGATTTGCAGCAAGTTGTCGTCATATGCAGCTTAAACGTCTCCATTTTTACTAATTTTTCACAAAATGTCATTATTTTTATCAAATACTGCAGAATGAATTAAGTTTATCTTGTACGATTCAGTTCTGTCTGCCACATTTTTTTTGTGTGCGCTCTTTGATTCTTATTGTTTTGATCATAAATAAAATTTAACCTTGTTATTTTGGTAACAAAGGCAAATTATTTAGCACATGTGGTCACTTAAGCGGAGTCAAATTTGAAGTTTTGGACCGAAATACGGCGGTCCTGGTCTGGAAACCGGGGTGGTCGCGTTATTGAAACAGAATACAATGCATTACCATGGTAAATTGTTTGGTACCGCACTAAAGTGGTCTTGATAGTGAGGTGGTCGTGTTATCGAGGTGGTCTCCAAGCGGGGTTCCACTGTAGTTACTTATCGCTTATTTGCTTTGTCCAATTGTTAAAAAGCTTTTGAAAATATGCACAGTACACCTCACTTTTAGCATTGGCCAGTGGAAGCCCAGAATTCGCAGTGTTCAACTATGATTCTGCGGTATATACACCGTGAGGTGTGTAGAGTAAAACAGTTTGAAATCGACGATTTATTTTTACAAATCGCATTTGAACATGGAGCACTTTATGCAACCATGTAATTGGCAACAATGCAGCAATAGTGCATGTTATGCTCAGATAAACTATGAGAATAAAAAAAGTATATTACTTAATGTTAAACCTTTACCAAACCAACTAAGTCGTATATCATGTAGACCAGGGGTGGGCAACTTCACTAGTCACCAGTTGTGGGAAAATAAAGCCATTGACTGACCGGATTATTACATAAATAGTATTCAATATCTTATTTACTAAGTATGGTTAGATACAGTCTGCGGGCCAGTCAAAATACATTTACGTGCTGGACCTGGCCCACGCGCCTTATGTTGCTTAAAGATACATGGCCAATGAAAGAGTTTGTTACAGAAAACGTTAAAGATTTACACAATTTGTTAAATGGCAAGGTCACAAAAAATATGAGTAACGAACATTTTAATGCTGAACATGCAATCTAACCCTTATTGATATACGACTAGTGTTAGTGTTCAACATTTGCGATTTTTAATTTTCCCAATGCACCATCATCGCCCAATGCTATACAATACATAGAAGCATGTACATTATGAATTTGCACCAGTTGCAATACTGGTTATAACACAGTTAAACAACTTCAATATAGTTCATTACAGCATAGTAGTAACCACAGCCTTCCACAGGAAAATCGACCGTCAACATCCAACCCATTCGACGTAGAGGAGTCGGAACGAATGCCCATCAACGCCAAGATCAGATTAATGGGAGCCATGGCACGACCAGGAAGGAAATTGGTCATGGTATGATGTGCATAATAACCTTACCACCACTCAATATCCTAAACCCTTTCCGTTGATTTTAGACTCCTTGGTGAGTGTCGTAACGGTCGTAAATATTCCCTTAATTAAGGAAAACCACGCGCTAACCTTGTGTAATAAGTAGCCTTTTGACCAACACTAATTGTATAGACCAAATACAAATTTTAAATTTGTGAAATAGTTTATTTTCAAAACGAAAACATTGACAATGAATGACAACCAGATATCATGTTGATTTATGTCATGTATTATAAAAGAAATGATATTTTAACTGTGAAACAAAATTAAAAATTCATTAAAACAGGCAAGTTGTAAGCTGTAACAATACGACACAGCAGCCTTGTCAACTAAGCAACTGCGAAGCGTTAATAAAGCCTTTTTCCTGTTCCCATCTTAGCGTGTGTTGTTTGATTGCAGATAGGTCATTACAAAGTCGCCCGCACAAACTACACACTGCAGTATGCTACATTGGTGACCCTCGACGTTTCACAAATGATTTTTTTTTCTAAATAAAATTATATTATGAGCTTAGAACAGCAAAACGTCGTAGCCCTTAAACTGCCAAAGTTCTGGATAGGCCAGCCACGGCAATTTGATCTAAAGAACATCTCGGCAGATCAGACGAAATATTTCCATGTCGTAGCGGTGTTGGACCAAAGTATGGAAAGCCGCCTGATTTACTCGAAAATCCGCCCGAAAAATATCAAGGAGCGCTTTCTTAGTGTTTTCTGCCTGACCCAATCACAGAGAGCAAAGCGACTGCTTCACATGCCTCCATTGGGTGACCGAATGCCACTCATGGATGAAATGCTAGCCCTGCTAGGTGAGGAAAACCACCAGCCAGAGAAATCGACACTGACGCCATCTGTTTCTTTCACCGTAGTTTCGGAAACAGAGCGCGTCAATGTTGCCCTCCTTGTGTGTTTCAGGGAAACTGTAGAGCCGACCGTCCATAGCTGCTGCGACGGCCGGCACAGAACGCAGCCTTTTCTACCTTTGGGATATATTGTCAGGTCGCAATTTGCTGGTTGATACGGGAGCCGAAATCAGTGTCTTTTTCCCTACAGGATTTAAACGTCGCACCAACAAACCTGGCAAAAACCTCCTTGCGGCTAATGGCAGCAATATTCGTACATACGGTACGCATTGGAATCATTGGATTTACATCCGCCAATCGTTAGATTTTGTATTTGTTTACCTTGACGATATTCTGGTAGCAAGCAAGTCAACCTCCGAACACCTAGACCATTTACGACAACTTTTTCAGCAGCTTGCAGACCACGATCTGGTTGTAAATGTAGGCAAGTGTCAATTCTGAGTCTCACAAATTGATTTTCTGGGACACCGCGTGAACCAGCAAGGTGCTCGACCGCCGCCAGAGAAAGTGGCAGCCGTTTAGTTGTTTCCCCGCCCAACGACGATCAAAGAGCTTGAACAATTCTCAGGTATGATTAATTTCTACCACCATTTTATACCTTGTGCAGCATGTATCATTTCTTCTATTTACAAGTCATTGTCCTGAAAACTGACAAAACTGGTTTGGAATGAGCCATTGGTTTAAGCTTTCGAAGAAGCAAAAACCGCTTTAGCGAACGCCACGCTCCTGCACCATATATT
>CH002152.1:4911-16243 GCA_000149265.1 Ciona savignyi | reverse complement strand
TTAAAAAGGAAAACACAACATTAAAAAGTGGTTTACATTTTTTTGCCAAATCCAAAATAGCACCAAAAGTTAAAATGGTACTAAATTAACGAAGCACAATAAGATTGTTGGTGGCTTGAATTGATTAATATTTTACCAACTCCCATAGGTTGCATACCGAACCCTGGGTGGTTCTTGCGCGTATTCTTTGGTGTAAAATAATAATAACTATTTTGTATCAGCAAAATAGCCAAAGGTCTACACTTATGTATAAAACCAAACTGAGGACTATTCATTAATTTTGCTCTTAACTACCAAATAGCCAAACTATGCAGTAAGTCTTTGATTATTACATTTTATCCGATGCCTCTCTCTCCCAACCAGTAACGCTAAACAATGTGTTAATTCACCAGGAAATTAAAATTACATTTATCTTCATGAGCAATCACTATCTTCAAAGTTTTATCATCAATGATTGCTTCTACAAAAACACACATTAGAATAAGTACAATTAGTTAAGGGACTTTTATATCTTATAGACCATACATGGCTAATGAAAGCATTTTTGTGTAACATGTGATATGAATGAACAAAACTCAAAACAACGACATTGAAACTAAAAACATCAACCAATCCATACCGTATTACATTTCATTCCTTAATCTTGGTAAAATCAGATCCCTGCATTTTACATCCACTGTATCTACTGTATAACAGTTCTTTAATTTTTCCAATGAACCACCATTGCATAATTTGTTGCATAATGTTATACATTACGTAGAAGCATGTACATTATAAATTCGCATCAGTTTCAATACTGGTTATAACACAGTTACACAACTTCTATATAGTTTACCAAAGCAATTCATATTTATTCTCTGCTAACAACAGAAACTGTCATTATGACACAGGTACTAATAAACTAAAGTTAACACGATGTAATCATGAAAAGTTCAAATTACCGATAAATGGAAGAAATTAAATAATGGAAGAGAAATAGTTACTTAACGCTTATTTACTTTGTCCAATTGTTAAAAAGCTTTTGAAAATATGCACAGTACACCTCACTTTTAGCATTGGCCAGTGGAAGCCCAGAATTCGCAGTGTTTAACTCTGATTCTGCGGTATATACACCGTGAGGTGTGTAGAGTAAAACAGTTTGAAATCGACGATTTATTTTTACAAATCGCATTTGAACATGGAGCACTTTATGC
Organism: Ciona savignyi; assembly: GCA_000149265.1. Taxonomy (NCBI): domain Eukaryota; kingdom Metazoa; phylum Chordata; class Ascidiacea; order Phlebobranchia; family Cionidae; genus Ciona; species Ciona savignyi. The sequence goes on along the minus strand of CH002152.1, from coordinate 15,050 downwards.
AACCATGTAATTGGCAACAATGCAGCAATAGTGCATGTTATGCTCAGATAAACTATGAGAATAAAAAAAGTATATTACTTAATGTTAAACCTTTACCAAACCAACTAAGTCGTATATCATGTAGACCAGGGGTGGGCAACTTCACTAGTCACCAGTTGTGGGAAAATAAAGCCATTGACTGACCGGATTATTACATAAATAGTATTCAATATCTTATTTACTAAGTATGGTTAGATACAGTCTGCGGGCCAGTCAAAATACATTTACGTGCTGGACCTGGCCCACGCGCCTTATGTTGCTTAAAGATACATGGCCAATGAAAGAGTTTGTTACAGAAAACGTTAAAGATTTACACAATTTGTTAAATGGCAAGGTCACAAAAAATATGAGTAACGAACATTTTAAATCTGAACATGCAATCTAACACTTATTGATATACGACTAGTGTTAGTGTTCAACATTTGCGTTTTTTAATTTTTCCAATGCACCATCATCGCCCAATGCTATACAATACGTAGAAGCATGTACATTATGAATTTGCACCAGTTGCAGTACTGGTTATAACACAGTTAAACAACTTCAATATAGTTCACTACAGCATAGTAGTAACCACAGCCTTCCACAGGAAAATCGACCGTCAACATCCAACCCATTCGACGTAGAGGAGTCGGAACGAATGCCCATCAACGCCAAGACCAGAATAGTGGGAGCCATGGCACGACCAGGATGGAAATTGCCCATGGTATGATGTGCATAATAACCTTACCACCACTCAATATCCTAAACCTCCTGTTGATGTTAGACTCCTTGGTGAGTGTCGTAACGGTCGTAAATATTCCCCAAATTAAGGAAAACCACGCGCTAACCTTGTGTAATAAGTAGCCTTTTGACCAACACTAATTGTATAGACCAAATACAAATTTTAAATTTGTGAAATAGTTTATTTGCAAAACGAAAACATTGACAATGAATGACAACCAGATATCATATTGATTTATGTCATGTATTATAAAAGAAATGATATTTTAACTGTGAAACAAAATTAAAAATTCATTAAAACAGGCAAGTTGTAAGCTGTAATAATACGACACAGCAGCCTTGTCAACTAAGCAACTGCGAAGCGTTAATAAAGCCTTTTTCCTGTTCCCATCTTAGCGTGTGTTGTTTGATTGCAGATAGGTCATTACAAAGTCGCCCGCACAAACTACACACTGCAGTATGCTACATTGGTGACCCTCGACGTTTCACAAATGATTTTTTTTCTGAATAAAATTATATTATGAGCTTAGAACAGCAAAACGTCGTAGCCCTTAAACTGCCCAAGTTCTGGACAGGCCAGCCACGGCAATTTGCTCTAAAGAACATCTCGGCAGATCAGACAAAATATTTCCATGTCGTAGCGGCGTTGGACCAAAGTATGGAAAGCCGCCTGATTTACTCGAAAATCCGCCCGAAAAATATCAAGGAGCGCCTTCTTAGTGTTTTCTGCCTGACCCAATCACAGAGAGCAAAACGACTGCTTCACATGCCTCCATTGGGTGACCGAATGCCACTCATGGATGAAATGCTAGCCCTGCTAGGTGAGGAAAACCACCAGCCAGAGAAATCGACACTGACGCCATCTGTTTCTTTCACCGTAGTTTCGGAAACAGAGCGCGTCAATGTCGCCCTCCTTGTGCGTTTCAGGGAAACTGTAGAGCCGACCGTCATAGCTGCTGCGACGGCCGGCACAGAACGCAGCCTTTTCTACCTTTGGGATATATTGTCAGGTCGCAATTTGCTGGTTGATACGGGAGCCGAAATCAGTGTCCTTTTCCCTACAGGATTTAAACGTCGCACCAACAAACCTGGCAAAAACCTCCTTGCGGCTAATGGCAGCAATATTCGTACATACGGTACGCATTGGAATCATTGGATTTACATCCGCCAATCGTTAGATTTTGTATTTGTTTACCTTGACGATATTCTGGTAGCAAGCAAGTCAAACCCTCCGAACACCTTAAGACCATTTACGACAACTTTTTCAGCAGCTTGCAGACCACGATCTGGTTGTAAATGTAGGCAAGTGTCAATTCTGAGTCTCACAAATTGATTTTCTGGGACACCGCGTGAACCAGCAAGGTGCTCGACCGCCGCCAGAGAAAGTGGCAGCCGTTTAGTTGTTTCCCCGCCCAACGACGATCAAAGAGCTTGAACAATTCTCAGGTATGATTAATTTCTACCACCATTTTATACCTTGTGCAGCATGTATCATTTCTTCTATTTACCAGTCATTGTCCTGAAAACTGACAAAACTGGTTTGGAATGAGCCATTGGTTTAAGCTTTCGAAGAAGCAAAAACCGCTTTAGCGAACGCCACGCTCCTGCACCATATATTGCATCAGGCACCGACTGGTCTGACCACCGATGCCTTGCAGCACGCCATCGGCGCTGTTTTGCAAAACGCTTACACCCCCCGAACTTAAATTTTTCAACAGGGAATTACTTGCCTTGCACTGAACGATACGACACTTTTGCTATTTTGTCGAAGATCGCAGTTTCACGGCTTACACCGACCACAAACCACTTACATTTTCCTTTTTTAAAACATCGAGTCCATGGTCAGTGAGATAACAACGTCAATTATCTGCCACCTTAGAGTATACAACGGACGTACGTCACATCGATGGCAAACGCAATCAAGCTGCTGATGCCCTCTCTCGCGTTTCGATTAATGCCACGCAATTGCAGCTTGACATGGATTACGCATCGCTGACGGCTGCCCAGCTGAGCCCGGAGGTCCAAGCCTGTCGCACAGCTGTCACAAACTTGAAACTTAAAGACAACTAACTCAATCCGTCTGGAACTACGATTCTCTGCGATGTATCGACAGGAACGCCACGTCCTGTAATCCCGAAGTGCTGACGAAAGAAAAGATTCGATATTGTTCACAATCTGTCACACCCGTCCATTTAGGCAACACATGAGCTTATTTCTTCTAAATTTGTGTGGCAAGATTTACGTTGGTCGGTTTGTGGGCAAAACAATGTGTTAGCTGCCAGATAGCCAAAATTCACCAGCATGTGCGCGCTCCGCTTGAGCAATACCCACTGTGTCAATCACGTTTTTGCCATGTGAACATTTTATCTGACCGAGGTCCACAATTTACCTCAGCACTGTGGTCGACTTTTACCAGGTTGCTTGGCATTCAACTCCATCGCACGACCTCATTTAACGCGCAAGGGAACGGGCTTGTTGAACGATTTCATCGTCACATGAAGAGTGCTCTCATGGCACGGCTTACAGGACCAAACTGGGTGGACGAACTTCCCTGGGTCCTGCTGGGCATCCGCACCGCCCTAAAGAAGACTTGAAAGCTTCTTCAGTGGAATTAGTATGCGGAGCGAATTTAGTAGTTCCCGGTGATTTTTTTGGTGTCAGCCAATCTGATACGCTTCCTTCTCAAATACTACCTGCAGTCAAAAGACAATTGGTCGATTACTACCAACGCCAATGTCACGCCATGGTCTAGTTCCCACAAGAGTACCACTAGACCTAATGGTTAACTATGTTGCTCGCCAAATGTTTTCATGTTCATCCTTTTACTGTGTTACTCACATAGTTTGGTTATGTGGCAACGTGTTCAGCGAAGCGTTAATCGAGCTTTTTTTCCTGTTCCCGTCGTTGCGTGTATTGAATGATTGCAGATAGGTCATTACAAAGTCGAGTACATTTGTGGGGGTTAATCGCATTTGTGGGGGTAAATATTGCATTTGTGGGGTTTTATGGGGGTGAATAATGCTTTTGTGGGGGTTAAGGGGGTAAATATTGTATTTGTGGGGTTAATGGGAGTAATAAAGGTAAATATCACGTGTCTGGGGAATTGGGGATAAATAGGGGTACCTGGGCTACATATTTTATATATTTCATCTATGAGGGTTTTACGGGTAGATATTGCACATGTTGTCCAGTTGGGGTTTATGGGGTAAAATTGCTTTTGTTGGGGGTAAATGTTGCATGCCTGGGGCATTAAAGGTCAAGAGAGGTGGTGGAAATAAAATATTAAAAATGCATCTAAAGAAGGCATGGTTAACCCTCTGGTATCTATCCACAAATTATCTTATGAACTAATCATCACATATACATTGGCGTAGGACAGACTAGTAGTGAAACTCAAACTAAATCCCATACATACACACCAACCCCTGTAAATTACAGGATCTTCATAAGGCTTCAAGGGAGCTTCAACTTTCACAGTTTCGTTTTTCCAATCCTTTGTGTAAAATGATTGGAATTAATGGGGTGTATGCAAGATATATATAGATAAGATATGTAGTTGTGTGTGGCCAATTGGTTAATGCATTATCATTTCGCTGCCATCCTATACCTGTAAGCTACAATCTCAAACTTAACCCCCGAATTTTTTCAGAATATTTATTGAGAAAATCTAAAGTTTAGTTTATGTTATGTTCCATAAACAATATTTAAAAAAAACAGATTTAAAAAGGAAAACACAACATTAAAAAGAGGTTTACATTTTTTTGCCAAATCCAAAATAGCACCAAAAGTTAAAATGGTACTAAATTAACGAAGCACAATAAGATTGTTGGTTGCTTGAATTGATTAATATTTTACCAACTCCCATATGTTGCATACCGAACCCTGGGTGGTTCTTGCGCGTATTCTTTGGTGTAAAATAATAATAACTATTTTATATCAGCAAAATAGCCAAAGGTCTACACTTATGTATAAAACCAAACTGAGGACTATTCATTAATTTTGCTCTTAACTACCAAATAGCCAAACTATGCAGTAAGTCTTTGATTATTACATTTTATCCGATGCCTCTCTCTCCCAGCCAGTAACGCTAAACAATGTGCTATTTTACCAGGAAATTAAAATTACATTTATCTTCATGAGCAATCACTATCTTCAAAGTTTTATCATCAATGATTGCTTCTACAAAAACACACATTAGAATAAGTACAATTAGTTAAGGGACTTTTATATCTTATAGACCATACATGGCTAATGAAAGCATTTTTGTGTAACATGTGATATGAATGAACAAAACTCAAAACAACGACATTGAAACTAAAAACATCAACCAATCCATACCGTATTACATTTCATTCCTTAATCTTGGTAAAATCAGATCCCTGCATTTTACATCCACTGTATCTACTGTATAACAGTTCTTTAATTTTTCCAATGAACCACCATTGCATAATTTGTTGCATAATGTTATACATTACGTAGAAGCATGTACATTTTATAACACAGTTACACAACTTCTATATAGTTTACCAAAGCAATTCATATTTATTCCCTGCTAACAACAGAAACCGTCATTATGACACAGGTACTAATAAACTAAAGTTAACACGATGTAATCATGAAAAGTTCAAATTACCGATAAATGGAAGAAATTAAATAATGGAAGAGAAATACAGTAGAACCCCGCTTACCTGACCACCTAAGGGACCGTGATCAAGCGGTCGCGTTAGCGGGGTGGTCGGGTTAGTGAATTTTGATTTGCAGCAAGTTGTCGTCATATGCAGCTTAAACGTCTCCATTTTTACTAATTTTTCACCAAATGTCATTATTTTTATCAAATACTGCAGAATGAATTAAGTTTATCTTGTAGGATTCAGTTCTGTCTGCCACATTTTTTTTGTGTGCGCTCATTGATTCTTATTGTTTTGATCATAAATAAAATTTAACCTTGTTATTTTGGTAACAAAGGCAAATTATTTAGCACATGTGGTCACTTAAGCGGAGTCAAATTTGAAGTTTTGGACCAAAATACGGCGGTCCTGGTCTGGAAACCGGGGTGGTCGCGTTATTGAAACAGAATACAATGCATTACCATGGTAAATTGTTTGGGACCGCACTAAAGTGGTCTTGATAGTGAGGTGGTCGTGTTATCGAGGTGGTCTCCAAGCGGGGTTCCACTGTAGTTACTTATCGCTTATTTGCTTTGTCCAATTGTTAAAAAGCTTTTGAAAATGTGCACAGTACACCTCACTTTTAGCATTGGCCAGTGGAAGCCCAGAATTCGCAGTGTTCAACTATGATTCTGCGGTATATACACCGTGAGGTGTGTAGAGTAAAACAGTTTGAAATCGACGATTTATTTTTACAAATCGCATTTGAACATGGAGCACTTTATGCAACCATGTAATTGGCAACAATGCAGCAATAGTGCATGTTATGCTCAGATAAACTATGAGAATAAAAAAAGTATATTACTCAATGTTAAACCTTTTTTTTTTTTTTTTTTTTTTTTTTTACCGAGCCAAGTTTCGAACCCATGATGGGCTCGTCACTAGGACCGTTTTTATGTATAAGAGTCGGTATATGTATCGGTCGCGTTAACCATTTGGCCACACGACCGTACTCAATGTTAAACCTTTACCAAACCAACTAAGTCGTATATCATGTAGACCAGGGGTGGGCAACTTCACTAGTCACCAGTTGTGGGAAAATAAAGCCATTGACTGACCGGATTATTACATAAATAGTATTCAATATCTTATTTACTAAGTATGGTTAGATACAGTCTGCGGGCCAGTCAAAATACATTTACGTGCTGGATCTGGCCCACGCGCCTTATGTTGCTTAAAGATACATGGCCAATGAAAGAGTTTGTTACAGAAAACGTTAAAGATTTACACAATTTGTTAAATGGCAAGGTCACAAAAAATATAAGTAACGAACATTTTAATGCTGAACATGCAATCTAACACTTATTGATATACGACTAGTGTTAGTGTTCAACATTTGCGTTTTTTAATTTTTCCAATGCACCATCATCGCCCAATGCTATACAATACGTAGAAGCATGTACATTATGAATTAGCACCAGTTGCAATACTGGTTATAACACAGTTAAACAACTTCAATATAGTTCACTACAGCATAGTAGTAACCACAGCCTTCCACAGGAAAATCGACCGTCAACATCCAACCCATTCGACGTAGAGGAGTCGGAACGAATGCCCATCAACGCCAAGACCAGAATAGTGGGAGCCATGGCACGACCAGAAATTGCCCATGGTATGATGTGCATAATAACCTTACCACCACTCAATATCCTAAACCCTTTCCGTTGATGTTAGACTCCTTGGTGAGTGTCGTAACGGTCGTAAATATTCCCTTAATTAAGGAAAACCACGCGCTAACCTTGTGTAATAAGTAGCCTTTTGACCAACACTAATTGTATAGACCAAATACAAATTTTAAATTTGTGAAATAGTTTATTTTCAAAACGAAAACATTGACAATGAATGACAACCAGATATCCTATTGATTTATGTCATGTATTATAAAAGAAATGATATTTTAACTGTGAAACAAAATTATAATTCATTAAAACAGGCAAGTTGTAAGCTGTAATAATACGACACAGCAGCCTTGTCAACTAAGCAACTGCGAAGCGTTAATAAAGCCTTTTTCCTGTTCCCATCTTTGCGTGTGTTGTTTGATTGCAGATAGGTCATTACAAAGTCGCCCGCACAAACTACACACTGCAGTATGCTACATTGGTGACCCTCGACGTTTCACAAATGATTTTTTTTCTGAATAAAATTATATTATGAGCTTAGAACAGCAAAACGTCGTAGCCCTTAAACTGCCCAAGTTCTGGACAGGCCAGCCACGGCAATTTGATCTAAAGAACATCTCGGCAGATCAGACGAAATATTTCCATGTCGTAGCGGCGTTGGACCAAAGTATGGAAAGCCGCCTGATTTACTCGAAAATCCGCCCGAAAAATATCAAGGAGCGCTTTCTTAGTGTTTTCTGCCTGACCCAATCACAGAGAGCAAAGCGACTGCTTCACATGCCTCCATTGGGTGACCGAATGCCACTCATGGATGAAATGCTAGCCCTGCTAGGTGAGGAAAACCACCAGCCAGAGAAATCGACACTGACGCCATCTGTTTCTTTCACCGTAGTTTCGGAAACAGAGCGCGTCAATGTCGCCCTCCTTGTGCGTTTCAGGGAAACTGTAGAGCCGACCGTCATAGCTGCTGCGACGGCCGGCACAGAACGCAGCCTTTTCTACCTTTGGGATATATTGTCAGGTCGCAATTTGCTGGTTGATACGGGAGCCGAAATCAGTGTCTTTTTCCCTACAGGATTTAAACGTCGCACCAACAAACCTGGCAAAAACCTCCTTGCGGCTAATGGCAGCAATATTCGTACATACGGTACGCATTGGAATCATTGGATTTACATCCGCCAATCGTTAGATTTTGTATTTGTTTACCTTGACGATATTCTGGTAGCAAGCAAGTCAACCTCCGAACACCTAGACCATTTACGACAACTTTTTCAGCAGCTTGCAGACCACGATCTGGTTGTAAATGTAGGCAAGTGTCAATTCTGAGTCTCACAAATTGATTTTCTGGGAGACCGCGTGAACCAGCAAGGTGCTCGACCGCCGCCAGAGAAAGTGGCAGCCGTTTAGTTGTTTCCCCGCCCAACGACGATCAAAGAGCTTGAACAATTCTCAGGTATGATTAATTTCTACCACCATTTTATACCTTGTGCAGCATGTATCATTTCTTCTATTTACCAGTCATTGTCCTGAAAACTGACAAAACTGGTTTGGAATGAGCCATTGGTTTAAGCTTTCAAACAATCAAAAACCGCTTTAGCGAACGCGACGCTCCTGCACCATATATTGCATTCCAGGCACCGACTGGTTCTGACCACCGATGCCTTGCAGCACGCCATCGGCGCTGTTTTGCAAAACGCTTACACCCCCCGAACTTAAATTTTTCAACAGGGAATTACTTGCCTTGCACTGAACGATACGACACTTTTGCTATTTTGTCGAAGATCGCAGTTTCACGGCTTACACCGACCACAAACCACTTACATTTGCCTTTTTTAAAACATCGAGTCCATGGTCAGTGAGATAACAACGTCAATTATCTGCCACCTTAGAGTATACAACGGACGTACGTCACATCGATGGCAAACGCAATCAAGCTGCTGATGCCCTCTCTCGCGTTTCGATTAATGCCACGCAATTGCAGCTTGACATGGATTACGCATCGCTGACGGCTGCCCAGCTGAGCCCGGAGGTCCAAGCCTGTCGCACAGCTGTCACAAACTTGAAACTTAAAGACAACTAACTCAATCCGTCTGGAACTACGATTCTCTGCGATGTATCGACAGGAACGCCACGTCCTGTAATCCCGAAGTGCTGACGAAAGAAAAGATTCGATATTGTTCACAATCTGTCACACCCGTCCATTTAGGCAACACATGAGCTTATTTCTTCTAAATTTGTGTGGCAAGATTTACGTTGGTCGGTTTGTGGGCAAAACAATGTGTTAGCTGCCAGATAGCCAAAATTCACCAGCATGTGCGCGCTCCGCTTGAGCAATACCCACTGTGTCAATCACGTTTTTGCCATGTGAACATTTTATCTGACCGAGGTCCACAATTTACCTCAGCACTGTGGTCGACTTTTACCAGGTTGCTTGGCATTCAACTCCATCGCACGACCACATTTCACGCCCAAGGGAACGGGCTTGTTGAACGATTTCATCGTCACATGAAGAGTGCTCTCATGACACGGCTTACAGGATCAAACTGGGTGGATGAACTTCCCTGGGTCCTGCTGGGCATCCGCACCGCCCTAAAGAAGACTTGAAAGCTTCTTCAGTGGAATTAGTATGCGGAGCGAATTTAGTAGTTCCCGGTGATTTTTTTGGTGTCAGCCAATCTGATACGCTTCCTTCTCAAATACTACCTGCAGTCAAAAGACAATTGGTCGATTACTACCAACGCCAATGTCACGCCATGGTCTAGTTCCCACAAGAGTACCACTAGACCTAATGGTTAACTATGTTGCTCGCCAAATGTTTTCATGTTCATCCTTTTACTGTGTTACTCACATAGTTTGGTTATGTGGCAACGTGGTTAGCGAAGTGTTAATCGAGCATTTTTTTCTGTTCCCGTCTTTGCGTGTATTGAATGATTGCAGATAGGTCATTACAAAGTCGAGTACATTTGTGTGGGGGTTAATCGCATTTGTGGGGATAAATATTGCATTTGTGGGGTTTATGGGGGATGAATAATGCTTTTGTGGGGGTTAAGGGGGTAAATATTGTATTTGTGGGGTTGATGGGAGTAATAAAGGT
>CH002153.1:21527-52721 GCA_000149265.1 Ciona savignyi | reverse complement strand
TTTAAGATATTGTTTTGCAATAAAATCTTTTATTGTGGTATATCGTTTTCGCACCCTTGTGTTATTTGATCAAACCCACATCGTCATTGCTTCGTCTGTTCACGCTGAATACTTTGATTATTATTGCAGCTGACAATCGTTAAATTCTCAAAAAGGGCCCCTCCGGGATTTGAACCCGGGACCCCTCGCACCCAAAGCGAGAATCTTGCCCCTAGACCAACGGGCCGTTCTAATTTCTTTTCAAAACATTCCATGTGAGTACCAGAACATGTTTAAAGTGTTCCGATAACTGTCAGCCGATAAAGTTTTCATGAAATGTACGATAAATTAAATTGAAATACATTCATGCAACCTACATTGTAACTAATTATTGTTTCATTATATTGTATAATAACTTAGTATATCGGTGAAACGGAACACTTGTATTCTATAATTCATCAGCAGTGGCAATTAGAATATTGTTTCGCATTTAAATCTCCCAATCTGGTATATGGACTCATGCTCATGCGTTAATATTTTTAAACGCCACATGCGTCATTGTGACGTTTTTAAACGCTTAAAGCTGCTTTAATCAATAAAGCAGAGGATAAGCACTAAATTTATAAAAGTGGACCCGTCTGGGATTTGAACCCGGGACCTCTCGCACCCTAAGCGAGAATCATGCCCCTAGACCAACGGGCCGCGTTGATTACTTCTTCAAAATATTTTTTCTGAGTACTAGGTCATATTAACAGTGTTCCAATACCTGTCAATCGTTAAGGTTTTAAAGAAATCTGAAAGGAACAAAATTGGTTTACATTGATGTATCTTACATTTTAAATTGATATTATTTTTTTGTATTATAAGAGAAACTTGGTATATAATTGAATCATAAACTATTTTATTATTCATCAGCAGTGCCATTTAAGATATTGTTTTGCAATAAAATCTTCCATTGTGGTATATCGTTTTCACACCCTTGTGTTATTTTTTTCAACCCAAATCGTCATTGCTTCGTCTGTTCACGCTGAATACTTTGATTATTATTGCAGCTGACAATCGTTAAATTCTCAAAAAAGGGACCGTCCGGTATTTGAACCCGGGACCTCTCTGATTCCAAAGCGAGAATCATGCCCCTAGACCAACGAGCCGCTGTAAATTCTTTTCAAAACATTCCATGTGAGTACCACAAACATGTTTAAAGTGTTCCGATAACTGTCAGCCGATAAAGTTTTCATGAAATGTACGATAAATTAAATTGAAATACATTCATGCAACCTACATTGTAACTAATTATTGTTTCATTATATTGTATAATAACTTATTATATCGGTGAAACGGAACACTTGTATTCTATAATTCATCAGCAGTGGCAATTACAATATTGTTTCGCATTTAAATCTCCCAACGTGGAATTTGGACTCAAGCTCATGCGTTAATATTTTTAAACCCACATCGTCATTGTTACGTCTTTACACGCTAAAAGCTGCTGTAATAAATAAAGCAGCGGACGAGAACTAAATTTATAAAAGTGGGTCACACTTAGAGTGTTCCAATAACTGTCAATCTTTAAGGTTTTCATAAAATCAGAGAGGAAGAAAATTGATTCACATTGACGTATCTAATATTTTTAATGGATATAATTTTTTGTATTATAGGATAAACTTGGTGTATCATTGAATCATAAAGTACTTTAATAATCATCAGAAGTGGCATTTAAGATATTGTTTTGCAATAAAATCTTTCATTGTGGTATATCGTTCTCACACCCTTGTATTATTTTTTCAAACCCACATCGTCATTGCTTCGTCTGTTCACGCTGAATACTTTGATTATTATTGCAGGCGACAAGCGTTAAATTCTCAAAAAGGGCCCGTCCGGGATTTGAACTCGGGACCTCTCGCACCCACAGCGAGAATCATGCCCCTAGATCCACCGGCCGCGGTAAATCCATTTCAAAACATTCCATGTGAGTACCAGAACATATTTAAAGTGTTCTGATAACTGTTAATGGTTAAGGTTTTTATAAAATCTGCGATGAATTAAATGAATTTACATTCATGCAACGTACATTGTAACTAATTATTGTTTCATTATATTGTATAATAACTTAGTATATCGGTGAAACGAAACACTTGTATTCTATAATTCATCAGCAGTGGCAATTAGAATATTGTTTCGCATTTAAATCTCCCAATGTGGAATTTGGACTCAAGCTCATGCGTTAATATTTTTAAACCCACATCGTCATTGTTACGTCTTTACACGCTAAACGTGTAATAAATAAAGCAGAGGACGAGCACTAAATTTATAAAATTGGACCCGTCTGGGATTTGAACCCGGGACCTCTCGCACCCTAAGCGAGAATCATGCCCCTAGACCAACGGGCCGCGTTGATTACTCTTCAAAATATTTTTTCTGAGTACTAGGTCATATTAACAGTGTTCCAATACCTGTCAATCGTTAAGGTTTTAAAGAAATCTGAAAGGAACAAAATTGGTTTACATTGATGTATCTTACATTTTAAATTGATATTATTTTTTTGTATTATAAGAGAAACTTGGTATATAATTGAATCATAAACTATTTTATTATTCATCAGCAGTGCCATTTAAGATATTGTTTTGCAATAAAATCTTCCATTGTGGTATATCGTTTTCACACCCTTGTGTTATTTTTTTCAACCCAAATCGTCATTGCTTCGTCTGTTCACGCTGAATACTTTGATTATTATTGCAGCTGACAATCGTTAAATTCTCAAAAAAGGGACCGTCCGGTATTTGAACCCGGGACCTCTCGATTCCAAAGCGAGAATCATGCCCCTAGACCAACGAGCCGCTGTAAATTCTTTTCAAAACATTCCATGTGAGTACCAAAACATGTTTAAAGTGTTCCAATAACTGTCAATCGTTAAAGTTTTCATGAAATGTGCGATGAATTAAATTGAAATACATTATGCAACATACAATGTAACTAATTATTGTTTCATTGTATTTGATAATAACTTAGTATATCGGTGAAATGGAACACTTGTATTCTATAACTCATCATCAGTGGCAATTAGAATATTGTTTCGCATTTAAATCTCCCAATGTGGAATTTGGACTCAAGCCCATGCGTTAATATTTTTAAACCCATATCGTCATTGTTATGTTTTTAAACGCTTAAAGCTGCTTTAATCAATAAAGCAGAAGATAAGCACTAAATTTATAAAAGTGGGCCCGTCCGGGATTTGAACCCGGGACCTCTCGCACCCAAAGCGAGAAACATGCCCCTAGACCAACGGGCCGCGGTAAAATCATTTCAAAACATTCCATGTGATTACCAGAACATATTTAATAGTGTTCTGATAACTGTTAATCGTTAAGTTTTTTATAAAATCTGCAATGAATTAAATTGAATTACATTTATGCAACCTACATTGTAAGTAATTATTGTTTCTTTATATTGTATAATAACTTAGTATATCGGTGAAACGGAACACTTGTATTCTATAATTCATCAGCAGTGGCAATTAGAATATTGTTTCGCATTTAAATCTCCCAATGTGGTATATGGACTCATGCTCATGCGTTAATATTTTTTTAAAACCCACATCGTCATTGTTACGTTTTTAAACGCTTAAAGCTGTTTTAAATAAAGCAGAAGATAAGCACTAAATTTATAAAAGTGGGCCCGTCCGGGATTTGAACCCGTGACCTCTCGCACCCAAAGCGAGAATCATGCCCCTAGGACAACGGGCCGCTGTAAATTCTTTTCAAAACATTCCATGTGATTACCAGAACATGTTTAAAGTGTTCCGATAACTGTCAACCGTTAAAGTTTTCATGAAATGTGCGACGAATTAAATTGAAATACATTTATGCAACCTACATTGTAACTAATTATTGTTTTATTATATTTGATAAGAACTTAGTATATCGGTGAAATGGAACACTTGTATTTTATAACTCATTCCAGCAGTGGCAATTAGAATATTGTTTCGCATTTAAATCTCCCAACGTGGAATTTGGACTCAAGCTCATGCGTTAATATTTTTAAACCCACATCGTCATTGTTACGTCTTTACACGCTAAAAGTGTAATAAATAAAGCAGCGGACGAGAACTAAATTTATAAAAGTGGGTCACACTTAGAGTGTTCCAATAACTGTCAATCTTTAAGGTTTTCATAAAATCAGAGAGGAAGAAAATTGATTCACATTGACGTATCTAATATTTTTAATGGATATAATTTTTTGTATTATAGGATAAACTTGGTGTATCATTGAATCATAAAGTACTTTAATAATCATCAGAAGTGGCATTTAAGATATTGTTTTGCAATAAAATCTTTCATTGTGGTATATCGTTCTCACACCCTTGTATTATTTTTTCAAACCCACATCGTCATTGCTTCGTCTGTTCACGCTGAATACTTTGATTATTATTGCAGGCGACAAGCGTTAAATTCTCAAAAAGGGCCCGTCCGGGATTTGAACTCGGGACCTCTCGCACCCACAGCGAGAATCATGCCCCTAGATCCACCGGCCGCGGTAAATCCATTTCAAAACATTCCATGTGAGTACCAGAACATATTTAAAGTGTTCTGATAACTGTTAATGGTTAAGGTTTTTATAAAATCTGCGATGAATTAAATTGAATTACATTCATGCAACCTACATTGTAACTAATTATTGTTTCATTATATTGTATAATAACTTAGTATATCGGTGAAACGAAACACTTGTATTCTATAATTCATCAGCAGTGGCAATTAGAATATTGTTTCGCATTTAAATCTCCCAATGTGGAATTTGGACTCAAGCTCATGCGTTAATATTTTTAAACCCACATCGTCATTGTTACGTCTTTACACGCTAAACGTGTAATAAATAAAGCAGAGGACGAGCACTAAATTTATAAAATTGGACCCGTCTGGGATTTGAACCCGGGACCTCTCGCACCCTAAGCGAGAATCATGCCCCTAGACCAACGGGCCGCGTTGATTACTCTTCAAAATATTTTTTCTGAGTACTAGGTCATATTAACAGTGTTCCAATACCTGTCAATCGTTAAGGTTTTAAAGAAATCTGAAAGGAACAAAATTGGTTTACATTGATGTATCTTACATTTTAAATTGATATTATTTTTTTGTATTATAAGAGAAACTTGGTATATAATTGAATCATAAACTATTTTATTATTCATCAGCAGTGCCATTTAAGATATTGTTTTGCAATAAAATCTTCCATTGTGGTATATCGTTTTCACACCCTTGTGTTATTTTTTTCAACCCAAATCGTCATTGCTTCGTCTGTTCACGCTGAATACTTTGATTATTATTGCAGCTGACAATCGTTAAATTCTCAAAAAAGGGACCGTCCGGTATTTGAACCCGGGACCTCTCGATTCCAAAGCGAGAATCATGCCCCTAGACCAACGAGCCGCTGTAAATTCTTTTCAAAACATTCCATGTGAGTACCAAAACATGTTTAAAGTGTTCCAATAACTGTCAATCGTTAAAGTTTTCATGAAATGTGCGATGAATTAAATTGAAATACATTATGCAACATACAATGTAACTAATTATTGTTTCATTGTATTTGATAATAACTTAGTATATCGGTGAAATGGAACACTTGTATTCTATAACTCATCATCAGTGGCAATTAGAATATTGTTTCGCATTTAAATCTCCCAATGTGGAATTTGGACTCAAGCCCATGCGTTAATATTTTTAAACCCATATCGTCATTGTTATGTTTTTAAACGCTTAAAGCTGCTTTAATCAATAAAGCAGAAGATAAGCACTAAATTTATAAAAGTGGGCCCGTCCGGGATTTGAACCCGGGACCTCTCGCACCCAAAGCGAGAAACATGCCCCTAGACCAACGGGCCGCGGTAAAATCATTTCAAAACATTCCATGTGATTACCAGAACATATTTAATGTGTTCTGATAACTGTTAATCGTTAAGTTTTTTATAAAATCTGCAATGAATTAAATTGAATTACATTTATGCAACCTACATTGTAAGTAATTATTGTTTCTTTATATTGTATAATAACTTAGTATATCGGTGAAACGGAACACTTGTATTCTATAATTCATCAGCAGTGGCAATTAGAATATTGTTTCGCATTTAAATCTCCCAATGTGGTATATGGACTCATGCTCATGCGTTAATATTTTTTTACAACCCACATCGTCATTGTTACGTCTTTACACGCTAAAACGTGTAATAAATAAAGCAGCGGACAAGCACTAAATTTATAAAAGTGGGCCCGTCCGGGATTTGAACCCGGGACCTCTCGCACCCTAAGCGAGAATCATGCCCCTAGACCAACGGGCCGCTTGATTTTCTTTTCAAAAGATGTTATCTGAGTACTAGGTCACATTTAGAGTGTTCCAATAACTGTCAATCTTTAAGGTTTTCATGAAATCAGAGCGGAAGAAAATTGATTCACATTGACGTATCTAATATTTTTAATGAATATAATTTTTTGTATTATAGGATAAACTTGGTGTATCATTGAATCATAAAGTACTTTAATAATCATCAGCAGTGGCATTTAAGATATTGTTTTGCAATAAAATCTTTCATTGTGGTATATCGTTCTCACACCCTTGTGTTATTTTTTCAAACCCACATCGTCATTGCTTCGTCTGTTCACGCTGAATACTTTGAATATTATTGCAAGCGACAAGCGTTAAATTCTCAAAAATGGCCCGTCCGGGATTTGAACTCGGGACCTCTCGCACCCACAGCGAGAATCATGCACCTAGATCAACGGGCCGCGGTAAATTCATTTCAAAACATTCCATGTGAGTACCAGAACATATTTAAAGTGTTCTAATAACTCTTAATGGTTAAGGTTTTTATAAAATCTGCGATGAATTAAATTGAATTACATTCATGCAACCTACATTGTAACTAATTATTGTTTCATTATATTGTATAATAACTTAGTATATCGGTGAAACGAAACACTTGTATTCTATAATTCATCAGCAGTGGCAATTAGAATATTGTTTCGCATTTAAATCTTCCAATGTGGTATATGGACTCATGCTCATGCGTTAATATTTTTAAACCCACATCGTTATTGTTACGTTTTTAAACGCTTAAAGGTGCTTTAAATAAAGCAGAAAATAAGCACTAAATTCATAAAAGTGGGCCCGTCCGGGATTTGAACCCGGGACCTCTCGCACCCTAAGCGAGAATCATGCCCCTAGACCAACGGGCCGCGTTGATTAATCTTCAAAATATTTTTTCTGAGTACTAGGTCATATTAACAGTGTACCAATACCTGTCAATCGTTAAGGTTTTAATGAAATCTGAAAGGAACAAAATTGGTTTACATTGATGTATCTTACATTTTAAATGGATATTCTTTTTTTGTATTATAAGAGAAACTTGGTGTATAATTGAATCATAAACTATTTTATTATTCATCAGCAGTGCCATTTAAGATATTGTTTTGCAATAAAATCTTCCATTGTGGTATATTCTTTTTCACACCCTTGTGTTTCTTTTTTCAACCCAAATCGTCATTGTTTCGTCTGTTCACGCTGAATACTTTGATTATTATTGCAGCTGACAATCGTTAAATTCTAAATAAAGGGACCGTCCGTTATTTGAACCCGGGACCTCTCGCATCCAAAGCGAGAATCATGCCCCTAGACCAACGAGCCGATTTAAATTCTTTTCAAAACATTCCATGTGAGTACCAAAACATGTTTAAAGTGTTCCAATAACTGTCAACCGTTAAAGTTTTCATGAAATGTGCGATGAATTAAATTGAAATACATTTATGCAACATACATTGTAACTAATTATTGTTTCATTGTATTTGATAATAACTTAGTATATCGGTGAAATGGAACACTTGTATTTTATAACTCATCAGCAGTGGCAATTAGAATATTGTTTCGCATTTAAATCTCCCAATGTGGAATTTGGACTCAAGCTCATGTGTTAATATTTTTAAACCCATATCGTCATTGTTACGTCTTTACACGCTAAACGTGTAATAAATAAAGCAGCGGACAAGCACTAAATTTATAAAAGTGGGCCCGTCCGGGATTTGAACCCGGGACCTCTCGCACCCTAAGCGAGAATCATGCCCCTAGACCAACGGGCCGCTTGATTTTCTTTTCAAAAGATGTTATCTGAGTACTAGGTCACATTTAGATTGTTCCAATAACTGTCAATCTATAAGGTTTTCATGAAATCAGAGCGGAAGAAAATTGATTCACATTGACGTATCTAATATTTTTAATGAATATAATTTTTTGTATTATAGGATAAACTTGGTGTATCATTGAATCATAAAGTACTTTAATAATCATCAGCAGTAGCATTTAAGATATTGTTTTGCAATAAAATCTTTCATTGTGGTATATCGTTCTCACACCCTTGTGTTATTTTTTCAAACCCACATCGTCATTGCTTCGTCTGTTCACGCTGAATACTTTGAATATAATTGCAGGCGACAAGCGTTAAATTCTCAAAAATGGCCCGTCCGGGATTTGAACTCGGGACCTCTCGCACCCACAGCGAGAATCATGCCCCTAGATCAACGGGCCGCGGTAAATTCATTTCAAAACATTCCATGTGAGTACCAGAACATATTTAAAGTGTTCTGATAACTCTTAATGGTTAAGGTTTTTATAAAATCTTCGATGAATTAAATTGAATTACATTCATGCAACCTACATTGTAACTAATTATTGTTTCATTATATTGTATAATAACTTAGTATATCGGTGAAACGAAACACTTGTATTCTATAATTCATCAGCAGTGGCAATTAGAATATTGTTTCGCATTTAAATCTTCCAATGTAGTATATGGACTCATGCTCATGCGTTAATATTTTTAAACCCATATCGTCATTGTTACGTTTTTAAACGCTTAAAGCTGCTTTATTCAATAAAGCAGAAGATAAGCACTAAATTTATAAAAGTGGGCCCGTCCGGGATTTGAACCCGGGACCTCTCGCACCCTAAGCGAGAATCATGCCCCTAGACCAACGGGCCGCTTGATTTTCTTTTCAAAAGATGTTATCTGAGTACTAGGTCACATTTAGAGTGTTCCAATAACTGTCAATCTTAAAGGTTTTCATGAAATCAGAGCGGAAGAAAATTGATTCACATTGACGTATCTAATATTTTTAATGAATATAATTTTTTGTATTATAGGATAAACTTGGTGTATCATTGAATCATAAAGTACTTTAATAATCATCAGCAGTGGCATTTTAGATATTGTTTTGCAATAAAATCTTTCATTGTGGTATATCGTTCTCACGCCCTTGTGTTATTTTTTCAAACCCACATCGTCATTGCTTCGTCTGTTCACGCTGAATACTTTGAATATTATTGCAGGCGACAAGCGTTAAATTCTCAAAAATGGCCCGTCCGGGATTTGAACTCGGGACCTCTCGCACCCACAGCGAGAATCATGCCCCTAGATCAACGGGCCGCGGTAAATTCATTTCAAAACATTCCATGTGAGTACCAGAACATGTTTAAAGTGTTCCAATAACTGTCAACCGTTAAAGTTTTTATGAAATGTGCGATGAATTAAATTGAAATACATTTATGCAACATACATTGTAACTAATTATTGTTTCATTGTATTTGATAATAACTTAGTATATCGGTGAAATGGAACACTTGTATTTTATAACTCATCATCAGTGGCAATTAGAATATTGTTTCGCATTTAAATCTCCCAATGTGGAATTTGGACTCAAGCTCATGCGTTAATATTTGTAAACCCACATCGTCATTGTTACGTCTTTACACGCTAAAAGTGTAAAATATAAAGCAGAGGGCAAGCACTAAATTTATAAAAGTGGGCCCGTCCGGGATTTGAACCCGGGACCTCTCGCACCCAAAGCGAGAATCATGCCCCTAGACCAACGGGCCGCGGTAAATTCATTTCAAAACATTCCATGTGATTACCAGAACATGTTTAAAGTGTTCTGATAACTGTTAATCGTTAAGGTTTTTATAAAATATGCGATGAATTAAATTGAAATACATTTATGCAACCTACATTGTAACTAATTATTGTTTCATTGTATTTGATAAGAACTTAGTATATCGGTGAAATGGAACACTTGTATTTTATAACTCATCAGCAGTGGAAATTAGAATATTGTTTCGCATTTAAATCTCCCAATGTGAAATTTGGACTCAAGCTCATGCGTTAATATTTTTAAACCCACATCGTCATTGTTACGTCTTTACACGCTAAAAGTGTAACAAATAAAGCAGAGGACAAGCACTAAATTTATAAAAGTGGCCCCGTCCGAGATTTGAACCCGGGACCTCTCGCACCCAAAGCGAGAATCATGCCCCTAGACCAACGGGCCGCGGTAAATTCATTTCAAAACATTCCATGTGATTACCAGAACATATTTAATGTGTTCTGATAACTGTTAATCGTTAAGTTTTTATAAATCTGCAATGAATTAAATTGAATTACATTTATGCAACCTTCATTGTAACTTATTATTGTTTCTTTATATTGTATAATAACTTAGTATATCGGTGAAACGGAACACTTGTATTCTATAATTCATCAGCAGTGGCAATTAGAATATTGTTTCGCATTTAAATCTCCCAATGTGGTATATGGACTAATGCTCATGCGTTAATATTTTTAAACCCACATCGTCATTGTTACGTTTTTAAACGCTTAAAGCTGCTTTAACCAATAAAGCAGAAGATAAGCACTAAATTTACAAAAGTGGGCCCATCCGGGATTTGAACCCGGGACCTCTCGCACCCAAAGCGAGAATCATGCCCCTAGACCAACGGGCCGCGGTAAATTCATTTCAAAACATTCCATGTGATTACCAGAACATGTTTAAAGTGTTCTGATAACTGTTAATCGTTAAGGTTTTTAGACAATCTGCGATGAATTAAATTGAAATACATTTATGCAACCTACATTGTAACTAATTGTTGTTTCATTGTATTTGATAAGAACTTAGTATATCGGTAAAATGGAACACTTGTATTTTATAATTCATCAGCAGTGGCAATTAGAATATTGTTTCGCATTTAAATCTCCCAATGTGGTATATGGACTCATGCTCATGCGTTAATATTTTTTTTAAAACCCACATCGTCATTGTTACGTTTTTAAACGCTTAAAGCTGCTTTAAATAAAGCAGAAGATAAACACTAAATTTATAAAAGTGGGCCCGTCCGGGATTTGAACCCGGGACCTCTCGCACCCATCATGCCCCTAGACCAACGAGCCGCTGTAAATTCTTTTCAAAACATTCCATGTGAGTACCAGAACTTGTTTAAAGTGTTCCGATAACTGTGAACCGTTAAAGTTTTTTTATGAAATGTGCGATGAATTAAATTGAAATACATTTATGCAACCTACATTGTAACTAATTATTGTTTCATTGTATTTGATAAGAACTTAGTATATCGGTGAAATGGAACACTTGTATTTTATAACTCATCAGAAGTGGCAATTAGAATATTGTTTCGCATTTAAATCTCCCAATGTGGAATTTGGACTGAAGCTCATGCGTTAATATTTTTAAACCCACATCGTCATTGTTACGTCTTTACACGCTAAACGTGTAATAAATAAAGCAGCGGACAAGCACTAAATTTATAAAAGTGGGCCCGTCCGGGATTTGAACCCGGGACCTCTTGCACCCTAAGCGAGAATCATGCCCCTAGACCAACGGGCCGCGTGGTTTTCTTTTCAAAAGATGTTATCTGAGTACTAGGTCACATTTAGAGTGTTCCAATAACTGTCAATCTTTAAGGTTTTCATTAAATCAGAGAGGAAGAAAATTGATTCACATTGACGTATCTAATATTTTTAATGGATATAATTTTTTGTATTATAGGATAAACTTGGTGTATCATTGAATCATAAAGTACTTTAATAATCATCAGCAGTGGCATTTAAGATAATGTTTTGCAATAAAATCTTCCATTGTGGTATATCGTTTTCACACCCTTGTGTTATTTTTTTCAACCCAAATCGTCATTGCTTCGTCTGTTCTCGCTGAATACTTTGATTATTATTGCAGCTGACAATCGTTAAATTCTCAAAAAAGGGACCGTCCGGTATTTGAACCCGGGACCTCTCGTATCCAAATCGAGAATCATGCCCCTAGACCAACGGGCCGCGGTAAATTCATTTCAAAACATTCCATGTGATTACCAGAACATGTTTAAAGTGTTCTGATAACTGTTAATCGTTAAGGTTTTTAGACAATCTGCGATGAATTAAATTGAAATACATTTATGCAACCTACATTGTAACTAATTGTTGTTTCATTGTATTTGATAAGAACTTAGTATATCGGTAAAATGGAACACTTGTATTTTATAACTCATCAGCAGTGGCAATTAGAATATTGTTTCGCATTTAAATCTCCCAATGTGGAATTTGGACTCAAGCTCATGCGTTAATATTTTAAACCCACATCGTCATTGTTACGTATTTACACGCTGAAAGTGTAATAAATAAAGCAGAGGACAAACACTATATTTTTAAAAGTGGGCGCGTCCGGGATTTGAACCCGGGACCTCTCGCACCCAAAGCGAGAAACATGCCCCTAGACCAACGGGCCGCGGTAAATTCATTTCAAAACATTCCATGTGATTACCAGAACATATTTAATGTGTTCTGATAACTGTTAATCGTTAAGTTTTTATAAATCTGCAATGAATTAAATTGAATTACATTTATGCAACCTACATTGTAACTAATTATTGTTTCTTTATATTGTATAATAACTTAGTATATCGGTGAAACGGAACACTTGTATTTTATAACTCATCAGAAGTGGCAATTAGAATATGGTTTCGCATTTAAATCTCCCAATGTGGAATTTGGACTGAAGCTCATGCGTTAATATTTTTAAACCCACATCGTCATTGTTACGTCTTTACACGCTAAACGTGTGATAAATAAAGCAGCGGACAAGCACTAAATTTATAAAAGTGGGCCCGTCCGGGATTTGAACCCGGGACCTCTTGCACCCTAAGCGAGAATCATGCCCCTAGACCAACGGTCCGCGTGGTTTTCTTTTCAAAAGATGTTATCTGAGTACTAGGTCACATTTAGAGTGTTCCAATAACTGTCAATCTTTAAGGTTTTCATGAAATCAGAGAGGAAGAAAATTGATTCACATTGACGTATGTAATATTTTTAATGGATATAATTTTTTGTATTATAGGATAAACTTGGTGTATCATTGAATCATAAAGTACTTTAATAATCATCAGCAGTGGCATTTAAGATAATGTTTTGCAATAAAATCTTCCATTGTGGTATATCGTTTTCACACCCTTGTGTTATTTTTTTCAACCCAAATCGTCATTGCTTCGTCTGTTCACGCTGCATACTTTGATTATTATTGCAGCTGACAATCGTTAAATTCTCAAAAAAGGGACCGTCCGGTATTTGAACCCGGGACCTCTCGCATCCAAAGCGAGAATCATGCCCCTAGACCAACGAGCCGCTGTAAATTCTTTTCAAAACATTCCATGTGAGTACCAAAACATGTTTAAAGTGTTCCAATAACTGTCAACCGTTAAAGTTTTCATGAAATGTGCGATGAATTAAATTGAAATACATTTATGCAACATACATTGTAACTAATTATTGTTTCATTGTATTTGATAATAACTTAGTATATCGGTGAAATGGAACACTTGTATTTTATAACTCATCATCAGTGGGAATTAGAATATTGTTTCGCATTTAAATCTCCCAATGTGGAATTTGGACTCAAGCCCATGCGTTAATATTTTTAAACCCATATCGTCATTGTTACGTTTTTAAACGCTTAAAGCTGCTTTAATCAATAAAGCAGAAGATAAGCACTAAATTTATAAAAGTAGGCCCGACCGGGATTTGAACACGGGACCTCTCGCACCCAAAGCGAGAATCATGCCCCTAGACCAACGAGCCGCGGTAAATACATTTCAAAACATTCCATGTGATTACCAGAACATGTTTAAAGTGTTCTGATAACTGTTAATCGTTAAGGTTTTTATAAAATATGCGATGAATTAAATTGAAATACATTTATGCAACCTACATTGTAACTAATTATTGTTTCATTGTATTTGATAAGAACTTAGTATATCGGTGAAATGGAACACTTGTATTTTATAACTCATCAGCAGTGGCAATTAGAATATTGTTTCGCATTTAAATTTCCCAATGTGGTATATGGACTCATGCTCATGCGTTAATATTTTTTTAAAAACCCACATCGTCATTGTTACGTTTTTAAACGCTTAAAGCTGCTTTAATCAATAAAGCAGAAGAAAAGCACTAAATTTATAAAAGTGGGCCCGTCCGGGATTTGAACCCGGGACCTCTCGCACCCAAAGCGAGAATCATGCCCCTAGGACAACGAGCCGCTGTAAATTCTTTTCAAAACATTCCATGTGATTACCAGAACATGTTTAAAGTGTTCCGATAACTGTCAACCGTTAAAGTTTTTTTATGAAATGTGTGATGAATTAAATTAAAATACATTTATGCAACCTACATTGAAACTAATTATTGTTTCATTGTATTTGATAAGAAATTAGTATATTCGTGAAATGGACCACTTGTATTTTATAACTCATCAGCAGTGGCAATTGGAATAATGTTTCGCATTTAAATCTCCCAATGTGGAATTTGGAATCAAGCTCATGCGTTAATATTTTTAAACCCACATCGTCATTGTTGAGTATTTACACGCTGAAAGTGTAATAAATAAAGCAGAGGACAAGCACTAAATTTTTAAAAGTGGGCCCGTCCGGGATTTGAACCCGGGACCTCTCGCACCCAAAGCGATAATTATGCCCCTAGACCAACGGGCCGCGGTAAATTCATTTCAAAACATTCCATGTGATTACCAGAACATATTTAATGTGTTCTGATAACTGTTAATCGTTATGTTTTAATAAATTCCGCAATCAACTAGAGAGTGTCAACCACGTGTTTAACCACCACAATTTGTAAATCACATGTCGTATGCCATATATACATGCTACAGGGCCCCTAACCACAATTTGTCTTTTATACACTGAGTATGTAGTTTGTTTCTGCAAGCATAAACTCATGGGTCCCATAGTTAACAGAGCAAACTTGTTTTCCATGTTTAGTTAAATAAAGAATAAACGTTTTAAATTTACGAACATTTTACCACAAATGTTTTAAATTAAAGCTTCTTTTCAAGCGCTGTGTTGAATTAAAGCTAAATTTCCGAAACGGCCCGTTTTAGTTTTTTTTTATAATTTCAGGGAATTCCCCTGGGTTTGGTAGATAAGTTTCTGTTTTTTACATAAGTGAGTCATGTTATGTAACAATTCTTAAGTTTTAATCTGATTTGTCGACTTTTTGTTGGAGATGTCAGTGCGATATGGCATGCCTGCCACAATCATAATTTAGGACATATCTTTGTATTATGGAAATTAACCTAATTAAATGTTTACTTTTTTAAATTGTTTAAAGTGTCTAATGTTTTAACATTTTACCGAATTTTATTAAAATTAGAGCAGCCGTTCAAGCGCTATGGCAACTACATCTAATTTATTAGAAAAAAAAAACGTTTTGATTTTTAACGTCTGAGGGGAATTCCCCTAGATCTTGTTACCCAAATTTTTGGTTTCTGCATATTTAGACCATGTTGTCTTACAAATGTCCAATTTTCATTGCGATTTTATTACTCCTTTTGGTAGATGTCAGGGCGACATGGAATGCTTGTCACAATCATGATTTGAGACCATATCCTATTTTTTTGTGTATTTCTCTAGGTAATTTTAATATTTCTTCCAATTTTTAAATCAGTGAATAATGCACTTACATTCCACCAATTCTAATTGAAATTGTAACAGCCGTTCAAGCGGTATGCCCAAAAAAGGCAATTTTTTTAAAAAAAAATAGCGTTTTTGTTTTTAACGTCCCAGGGGAATTCCCTTTGATTAATCACCCAAAATTTTGGTTTCTACATATCTAAACCATGTTGTCTAACGAATGGCTAAGTTTTATTACGATTACATTATTCCTTCTGGTAGATGTTGGGGCGACATGGCATGCCTGTTACAATCATAATTTCAGAACAAAATCTAATTTTTGGGGTTTTTCCCGAAGTAAATTTTTTATTTCTTTTAAGTGATAAATCAGTGACTAATGCACTTACATTTCACCCAATCTTATTCAAATTGGAGTAGCCGTTCAAGCGCTATGCCACAAAAAGCGCAATTTTTCATAAAAAATACCGTTTTGGTTTTTAACCTCCCAGGGGAATTCCCCTTAATTTATCACCCAAAATTTTGGTTTCTGCATATCAAGACCATGTTGTCTAACAAATGACAAAGTTTTATTGCAATCCCATTTTTCCTTCTGGTAGATGTCGGGGCGCCATGCCATGCCTGTCAAGCGTTTGACGAAAAAAAAAAGAAAAAAAACGAAAAAAACGGACAAAAAACAATATGTGTCCCATTTTTCCAAATGGGACCCATAATTAAATTGAATTACATTTATGCAACCTTCATTGTAACTTATTATTGTTTCTTTATATTGTATAATAACTTAGTATATCGGTGAAACGGAACACTTGTATTCTATAATTCATCAGCAGTGGCAATTAGAATATTGTTTCGCATTTAAATCTCCCAATGTGGTATATGGACTCATGCTCATGCGTTAATATTTTTAAACCCACATCGTCATTGTTACGTTTTTAAACGCTTAAAGCTGCTTTAATCAATAAAGCAGAAGATAAGCACTAAATTTATAAAAGTGGGCCCGTCCGGGATTTGAACCCGGGACCTCTCGCACCCAAAGCGAGAATCATGCCCCTAGACCAACGGGCCGCTGTAAATTCTTTTCAAAACATTCCATCTGAGTACCAGAACATGTTTAAAGTGTTCCGATAACTGTCAAACGTTATAGTTTTTTTATGAAATGTGCGATGAATTAAATTGAAATACATTTATGCAACCTACATTGTAACTAATTATTGTTTCATTGTATTTGATAAGAACTTAGTATATCGGTGAAATGGAACACTTGTATTTTATAACTCATCAGAAGTGGCAATTAGAATATTGTTTCGCATTTAAATCTCCCAATATGGAATTTGGACTCAAGCTCATGCGTTAATATTTTTAAACCCACATCGTCATTGTTACGTCTTTACACGCTAAACGTGTAATAAATAAAGCAGCGGACAAGCACTAAATTTATAAAAGTGGGCCCGTCCGGGATTTGAACCCGGGACCTCTCGCACCCTAAGCGAGAATCATGCCCCTAGACCAACGGGCCGGGTGGTTTTCTTTTCAAAAGATGTTATCTGAGTACTAGGTCACATTTAGAGTGTTCCAATCACTGTCAATCTTTAAGGTTTTCATGAAATCAGAGAGGAAGAAAATTGATTCACATTGACGTATCTATTATTTTTAATGGATATAATTTTTTGTATTATAGGATAAACTTGGTGTATCATTGAATCATAAAGTACTTTAATAATCATCAGCAGTGGCATTTAAGATATTGTTTTGCAATAAAATCTTCCATTGTGGTATATCGTTTTCACACCCTTGTGTTATTTTTTTCAACCCAAATCGTCATTGCTTCGTCTGTTCACGCTGAATACTTTGATTATTATTGCAGCTGACAATCGTTAAATTCTCAAAAAAGGGACCGTCCGGTATTTGAACCCGGGACCTCTCGCATCCAAAGCGAGAATCATGCCCCTAGACCAACGAGCCGTTGTAAATTCTTTTCAAAACATTCCATGTGAGTACCAAAACATGTTTAAAGTGCTCCAATAACTGTTAACCGTTAAAGTTTTCATGAAATGTGCGATGAATTAAATTGAAATACATTTATGCAACCTACATTGTAACTAATTATTGTTTCATTGCATTTGATAAGAACTTAGTATATCGGTGAAATGTAACACTTGTATTTTATAACTCATCAGAAGTGGCAATTAGAATATTGTTTCGCATTTAAATCTCCCAATGTGGAATTTGGACTCAAGCTCATGCGTTAATATTTTTAAACCCACATCGTCATTGTTACGTCTTTACACGCTAAACGTGTAATAAATAAAGCAGCGGACAAGCACTAAATTTATAAAAGTGGGCCCGTCCGGGATTTGAACCCGGGACCTCTCGCACCCTAAGCGAGAATCATGCCCCTAGAACAACGGGCCGCGTGGTTTTCTTTTCAAAAGATGTTATCTGAGTACTAGGTCACATTTAGAGTGTTCCAATAACTGTCAATCTTTAAGGTTTTCATGAAATCAGAGAGGAAGAAAATTGATTCACATTGACGTATCTATTATTTTTAATGGATATAATTTTTTGTATTATAGGATAAACTTGGTGTATCATTGAATCATAAAGTACTTTAATAATCATCAGCAGTGGCATTTAAGATATTGTTTTGCAATAAAATCTTCCATTGTGGTATATCGTTTTCACACCCTTGTGTTATTTTTTTCAACCCAAATCGTCATTGCTTCGTCTGTTCACGCTGAATACTTTGATTATTATTGCAGCTGACAATCGTTAAATTCTCAAAAAATGGACCGTCCGGTATCTGAACCCGGGACCTCTCGCATCCAAAGCGAGAATCATGCCCCTAGACCAACGAGCCGTTGTAAATTCTTTTCAAAACATTCCATGTGAGTACCAAAACATGTTTAAAGTGTTCCAATAACTGTCAACCGTTAAAGTTTTCATGAAATGTGCGATGAATTAAATTGAAATACATTTATGCAACATACTTTGTAACTAATTATTGTTTCATTGTATTTGATAATAACTTAGTATATCGGTGAAATGGAACACTTGTATTTTATAACTCATCAGCAGTGGCAATTAGAAAATTGTTTCGCATTTAAATCTCCCAATGTGGAATTTGGACTCAAGCCCATGCGTTAATATTTTTAAACCCATATCGTCATTGTTACGTTTTTAAACGCTTAAAGCTGCTTTAATCAATAAAGCAGAAGATAAGCACTAAATTTATAAAAGTGGGCCCGTCCGGGATTTGAACCCGGGACCTCTCGCACCCAAAGCGAGAATCATGCCCCTAGACCAACGGGCCGCGGTAAATTCATTTCAAAACATTCCATGTGATTACCAGAACATGTTTAAAGTGTTCTGATAACTGTTAATCGTTAAGGTTTTTATAAAATATGCGATGAATTAAATTGAAATACATTTATGCAACCTACATTGTAACTAATTAATGTTTCATTGTATTTGATAATAACTTAGTATATCGGTGAAATGGAACACTTGTATTCTATAATTCATCAGCAGTGGCAATTAGAATATTGTTTCGCATTTAAATTTCCCAATGTGGTATATGGACTCATGCTCATGCGTTAATATTTTTTTAAAAACCCACATCGTCATTGTTACGTTTTTAAACGCTTAAAGCTGCTTTAATCAATAAAGCAGAAGAAAAGCACTAAATTTATAAAAGTGGGCCCGTCCGGGATTTGAACCCGGGACCTCTCGCACCCAAAGCGAGAATCATGCCCCTAGACCAACGGGCCGCGGTAAAATCATTTCAAAACATTCCATGTGAGTACCAGAACATGTTTAACTCTTTCCGTCCCAACTCGCCATATATGGCGAGTTGGTGGGAAAACATGGTATCCCGCCTGTACATAAATGGATGCAAATCTAAAAAACGGTTTCTCCGCAATGCGTAATGGTAAAGACCTCAGCTATGGCTCATTCGATCAAGGAAACCCTATATTTTATTCTATGTAATTTTCGTGGAGAAATATAAAAAATGCGAGGAGTGATAGCCTTTCTTTTTCAAGGCTTCGCCTCTTGTTTCTATCGATTTTACACGAATTTACAAGTGACTAACTCAGCCAATAGGAGTCGCGTTAACTTGCGGAGAAGCTCTTTTTGTCAAGCAAGTCTTTCTTTACATTCTCTGTGAATTTCGTGCCGTTGAGAAAAAAAGGAGAGCGTTGGTGACGTTTTCGCAGCAGGCGTTTATGCTTCGTGTTCACCAAAGCATGAATCCAGCTGGGCCTGCTGAGCGCACGATAAAGAAAAAGGCGGCGAGACTAGCTAGTTCGGTGTGCCCTGCTTTGAAGAATATTGGATATAGTATTTGTGTTTGTTTGCTTTTGTATGCCCTTTTTACACTTCCTTCACTGTTCTTATTTATACTTTTTACTATTTTAGTTGTACAAAACTAAAAACTTCAATGCGTTTTGGTTCAATTTTTCATAATATAGTTAGAATAAAGGAAAATTTCAATTAGGAATAGTAAAAAAACTACTGAAGATACAAATACAGTTCAAATTTTCCTGAGTACAAAAACTATTAGACAATTTACATTCCAATTTTCATATTATTTGGGCATACCAATAATTAGTGAGTATTTCGTTTGTCAGTGGGACCTCAAAATTTTCAAAGTCGAGCAGAATTTTCTTTACATAAAAAGTGGTGTTCACTAAAGTTTACATAATATATTCTTTATTGGAGGTAGATTCTAGGTGTGCGGTTTGTTTAAAAGAGAGATAAATTATCTTTCCAACCATACTAAATATTAAATCATAGCATAAATTTGAGAAAAACTGTGCTAATTTGAAAATGACCAAAAATTGTAAAAAACACTGCGGGACAGCATGTTTAAATTAACCTTATTGAATGCTTCGCTAAGAATTGTCCAAGACTTACATTGATACGACGAATAAAAACGCATTTTACATCAATTTCAACGAAAAAATACATTCTTTAAAATCGTGAAAATTTGAATATTCCGGCCAGGCAAAGTGGCAACAACCTGCATGACTATACATTATTGTTGTAAATCTCTTGTTTGTTCGAAGATTGGCTGAACTATTTTCTAACATATCATAAAAAAATTACATGAGTAAAAATGTTCAGTAAGTTATTTCCAAATAATTCAAGTCAAAGTAAATGATTTACTAACTTAGACCTCGGTAGTTTAGTCCTTTGACAAAAATCATTTAACAATTTCGTTAATTTAATGATATAGATCAAAGTAAATGATTTACTAACTTAAACCTCGGTAGTTTAGGCATTTGACAAAAAATCATTGGACAATTTCGTTAGAAGTAAATAAAAAACAACGTTTGAAATGTTTTTTTATATTATCAGAAAACCACATGATAATTCTAGGTTAGCCGAGGTCAAATTATAATAATTTTTTAAGAATAGTTTTACCAAGTAAAAACTATTTTAGTTTTTGCAACATTTTATTATTAAGGCTTTATTTCTGTGTCGTAATAATCAAAAGTTTCCAAAATATACCTAAATGAACTTTTGCTATTTCGAAAATTGTGCCAAACACTCAGCGATTGAGTTTATCAAAGCTAGCTTAAATATCGAATTAAAGTGTTCCGATAACTGTCAACCGTTAAAGTTTTTTTTATGAAAATTGTGTGATGAATTAAATTGAAATACATTTATGCAACCTACATTGAAACTAATTATTGTTTCATTGTATTTGATAAGAAATTAGTATATCGGTGAAATGAACCACTTGTATTTTATAACTCATCAGCAGTGGAAATTAGAATATTGTTTCGCATTTAAATCTCCCAATGTGAAATTTGGACTCAAGCTCATGCGTTAATATTTTTAAACCCACATCGTCATTGTTCCGTCTTTACACGCTAAAAGTGTAACAAATAAAGCAGAGGACAAGCACTAAATTTATAAAAGTGGGCCCGTCCGGGATTTGAACCCGGGACCTCTCGCACCCAAAGCGAGAATCATGCCCCTAGACCAACGGGCCGCGGTAAACTCATTTCAAAACATTCCATGTGAGTACCAGAAAATGTTTAAAGTGTTCCGATAACTGTCAACCGTTAAAGTTTTTTTTATGAAATGTGCGATGAATTAAATTAAAATACATTTATGCAACCTACGTTGAAACTAATTATTGTTTCAATGTATTTGATAACAAATTAGTATATCCGTGAAATGGACCACTTGTATTTTATAACTCATCAGCAGTGGCAATTAGAATATTGTTTCGCATTTAAATCTCCCAATGTGGAATTTGGACTCAAGCTCATGCGTTAATATTTTTAAACCCACATCGTCATTGTTACGTCTTTACACGCTAAAAGTGTAATAAATAAAGCAGAGGACAAGCACTAAATTTATAAAAGTGGGCCCGTCCGGGATTTGAACCCGGGACCTCTCGCACCCAAAGCGAGAATCATGCCCCTAGACCAACGGGCCGCGGTAAATTCATTTCAAAACATTTCATGTGAGTACCAGAACATGTTTAAAGTGTTCCGATAACTGTCAACCGTTAAAGTTTTCATGAAATGTGCGACGAATTAAATTGAAATACATTTATGCAACCTACATTGTAACTAATTATTGTTTAATTGTATTTGATAATAACTTAGTATATCGGTGAAATGGAACACTTGTATTTTATAACTCATCAGCAGTGGCAATTAGAATATTGTTTCGCATTTAAATCTCCCAATGAGGAATTTGGAATCAAGCTCATGCGTTAATATTTTTAAACCCACATCGTCATTGTTGAGTATTTACACGCTGAAAGTGTAATAAATAAAGCAGAGGACAAGCACTAAATTTTTAAAAGTGGGCCCGTCCGGGATTTGAACCCGGGACCTCTCGCACCCAAAGCGAGAATTATGCCCCTAGACCAACGGGCCGCGGTAAATTCATTTCAAAACATTCCGTGTGATTACCAGAACATATTTAATGTGTTCTGATAACTGTTAATCGTTAAGTTTTTATAAAATCCGCAATCAACTAGAGAGTGTCAACCACGTGTTTAACCACCACAATTTGTAAATCACATGTCGTATGCCATATATACATGCTACAGGGTCCCTAACCACAATTTGTCTTTTATACACTGAGTATGTAGTTTGTTTCTGCAAGCATAAACTCATGGGTCCCATAGTTAACAGAGCAAACTTATTTTCCATGTTTAGTTAAATAAAGAATAAACGTTTTAAATTTACGAACATTTTACCACAAATGTTTTAAATTAAAGCTTCTTTTCAAGCGCTGTGTTGAATTAAAGCTAAATTTCCGAAACGGCCCGTTTTAGTTTTTTTTATAATTTCAGGGAATTCCCCTGGGTTTGGTAGATAAGTTTCTGTTTTTTACATAAGTGAGTCATGTTATGTAACAATTCTTAAGTTTTAATCTGATTTGTCGACTTTTTGTTGGAGATGTCAGTGCGATATGGCATGCCTGCCACAATCATAATTTAGGACATATCTTTGTATTATGGAAATTAACCTAATTAAATGTTTTCTTTTTTAAATTGTTTAAAGTGTCTAATGTTTTAACATTTTACCGAATTTTATTAAAATTAGAGCAGCCGTTCAAGCACTATGGCCACTAAATCTAATTTATTAGAAAAAAAAAACGTTTTGATTTTTAACGTCTGAGGAGAATTCCCCTAGATTTGTTACCCAAATTTTTGGTTTCTGCATATTTAGACCATGTTGTCTTACAAATGTCCAATTTTCATTGCGATTTTATTACTCCTTTTGGTATATGTCAGGGCGACATGTAATGCTTGTCACAATCATGATTTGAGACCATATCCTATTTTTTTGGGTATTTTTCTAGGTAATTTTAATATTTCTTCCAAGTTTTAAATCAGTGAATAATGCACTTACATTCCACCAATCTAATTGAAATTGTAACAGCCGTTCAAGCGGTATGCCCAAAAAAGGCATTTTTTTTAGAAAAAAATAGCGTTTTTGTTTTTAACGTCCCAGGGGAATTCCCTTTGATTAATCACCCAAAATTTTGGTTTCTACATATCTAAACCATGTTGTCTAACGAATGGCTAAGTTTTATTACGATTACATTATTCTTTCTGGTAGATGTTGGGGCGACATGGCATGCCTGTTACAATCATAATTTCAGAACAAAACTAATTTTTGGGGTATTTCCCGAAGTAAATTTTTTATTTCTTTTAAGTGATAAATCAGTGACTAATGCACTTACATTTCACCCAATCTTATTCAAATTGGAGTAGCCGTTCAAGCGCTATGCCACAAAAAGCGCAATTTTTAATAAAAAATACCGTTTTGGTTTTTAACCTCCCAGGGGAATTCCCCTTAATTTATCACCCAAAATTTTGGTTTCTGCATATCAAGACCAAGTTGTCTAACAAATGACAAAGTTTTATTGCAATCCCATTTTTCCTTCTGGTAGATGTCGGGGCGCCATGCCATGCCTGTCAAGCGTTTGACGAAAAAAAAAGAAAAAAAAACGAAAAAAAACGGACAAAAACAATATGTGTCCCATTTTTCCAAATGGGACCCATAATTAAATTGAATTACATTTATGCAACCTTCATTGTAACTTATTATTGTTTCTTTATATTGTATAATAACTTAGTATATCGGTGAAACGGAACACTTGTATTCTATAATTCATCAGCAGTGGCAATTAGAATATTGTTTCGCATTTAAATCTCCCAATGTGGTATATGGACTCATGCTCATGCGTTAATATTTTTAAACCCACATCGTCATTGTTACGTTTTTAAACGCTTAAAGCTGCTTTAATCAATAAAGCAGAAGATAAGCACTATATTTATAAAAGTGGGCCCGTCCGGGATTTGAACCCGGGACCTCTCGCACCCAAAGCGAGAATCATGCCCCTAGACCAACGGCCCGCGGTAAATTCATTTCAAAACATTCCGATGTGATTACCAGAACATGTTTAAAGTGTTCTGATAACTGTTAATCCGTTAAGGTTTTTAGACAATCTGCGATGAATTAAATTGAAATACATTTATGCAACCTACATTGTAACTAATTATTGTTTCATTGTATTTGATAAGAACTTAGTATATCGGTGAAATGGAACACTTGTATTTTATAACTCATCAGCAGTGGCAATTAGAATATTGTTTCGCATTTAAATCTCCCAATGTGGAATTTGGACTCAAGCTCATGCGTTAATATTTTAAACCCACATCGTCATTGTTACGTATTTACACGCTGAAAGTGTAATAAATAAATCAGAGGACAAACACTATATTTTTAAAAGTGGGCGCGTCCGGGATTTTAATTCGGGACCGCTCGCACCCACAGCGAGAATCATGCCCTTAGATCAACGGGCCGCGGTAAATTCATTTCAAAACATTCCATGTGAGTACCACAACATGTTTAATGTGTTCTGATAACTGTTAATGGTTAAGGTTTTTATAAAATCTGCGATGAATTAAATTGAATTACATTTATGCAACCTACATTGCAACTAATTATTGTTTCTTTATATTGTATAATAACTTAGTATATCGGTGAAACGAAACACTTGTATTCTATAATTCATCAGCAGTGGCAATTAGAATATTGTTTCGCATTTAAATCTCCCAATGTGGTATATGGACTCATGCTCATGCGTTAATATTTTTAAACCCACATCGTTATTGTTACGTTTTTAAACGCTTAAAGCTGCTTTAAATAAAGCAGAAGATAAGCACTAAATTCACAAAAGTGGGCCCGTCCGGGATTTGAACCCGGGACCTCTCGCACCCTAAGCGAGAATCATGCCCCTAGACCAACGGGCGGCGTAGATTACTCTTCAAAATATTTTTTTCTGAGTACTAGGTCATATTAACAGTGTTCCAATACCTGTCAATCGTTAAGGTTTTAATGAAATCTGAAAGGAACAAAATTGGTTTACATTGATGTATCTTACATTTTAAATGTATATTCTTTTTTGTATTATAAGAGAAACTTGGTATATAATTGAATCATAAACTATTTTATTATTCATCAGCAGTGCCATTTAAGATATTGTTTTGCAATAAAATCTTCCCATTGTGGTATATCGTTTTCACACCCTTGTGTTATTTTTTTCAACCCAAATCGTCATTGCTTCGTCTGTTCACGCTGAATACTTTGATTATTATTGCAGCTGACAATCGTTAAATTCTCAAAAAAGAGACCGTCCGGTATTTGAACCCGGGGCCTCTCGCATACAAAGCGAGAATCATGCCCCTAGACCAACGAGCCGCTGTAAATTCTTTTCAAAACATTCCATGTGAGTACCAAAACATGTTTAAAGTGTTCCAATAACTGTCAACCGTTAAAGTTTTCATGAAATGTGCGATGAATTAAATTGAAATACATTTATGCAACATACATTGTAACTAATTATTGTTTCATTGTATTTGATAATAACTTAGTATATCGGTGAAATGGAACACTTGTATTTTATAACTCATCATCAGTGGCAATTAGAATATTGTTTCGCATTTAAATCTCCCAATGTGGAATTTGGACTCAAGCCCATGCGTTAATATTTTTAAACCCATATCGTCATTGTTACGTTTTTAAGCGCTTAAAGCTGCTTTAATCAATAAAGCAGAAGATAAGCACTAAATTTATAAAAGTGGGCCCGTCCGGGATTTGAACCAGGGACCTCTCGCACCCAAAGCGAGAATCATGCCCCTAGACCAAAGGGCCGCGGTAAATTCATTTCAAAACATTCCATGTGATTACCAGAACATGTTTAAAGTGTTCTGATAACTGTTAATCGTTAAGGTTTTTATAAAATATGCGATGAATTAAATTGAAATACATTTATGCAACCTACATTGTAACTAATTATTGTTTCATTGTTGTTCTGTCCCCAGTTTTATTTATACGTCATTTCATGCATCACGAAATGAACCGCATGATTGGGTATGTGATGCATGCGATACGTGTCCTGGATCTGCATTCACCTTTTATGGTAGTTCTGTAGTGAACGGAACCGAGCGTTATATTGTAATTCGTTATTTCTGGTCTTCTGTAGTTTACGGAAGTATTTAAAGGCACAAGTTTCAGGTGGATGAAGTGTTCTTTATGGTATCGCACTATTTCTACAAATGTTAATTTGTTTCATTATTTTATAGTTACCGCCACTGCTCCACTTCGCCACGTCATCACGCATCAACATCTACTTTGTATGTCAATAGTTAATACAAAACAATAATCAGAGTGGCGCGTAAGACTGAATTCTGCCAAGAGGTCCGAATTCTGCCAAGTTGCATCTGCTGCCCTATCAGCAAAGCTACCTTACATAGAAAAGGAAAAGGAGCTACGAATGCGACAAATCAAGGGCCGAAAAGGATCTTGAGATTACCAAAGTAAGTAAGGAAATTGCGGGAAAGGCTGCCACAAGCGCTGCATGTTTAGATGCTGAGCGCGTAGAAAATCCTTATGGGAGTTATGCTGAAGATCTACCTGATAGTATACCACCGCCAATCTGTACTGGAGAAGTTGGTTCATCGACGGGTAGATTCACACCGTTTCGGACGTTAATCTTGGAAGCAGCAACGACACGCCATTCTGCACGTGAGTCTCAACAGTTTCGGTCTTTTCCAGCGGTGCATCGCTTGCCTACCATAAAGTTAGACATATTTGACGGAAATGTTTTGAAGTTCCCAGCATGGGAAACGGCGTTTGACGCGCTCGTAGAATCTAACTCAATATGTGTTGCACAGAAGTTGAACTTGTTGAATCAACACCTTAAAGGCGAACCTAAAATGTTGGTTGATGGTTTCTTTCTCCTTCAAAGTGAGCACGCATACGTAGAAGCAAGATCAAAGTTGAAAGAACGGTATGGAAACGAAAGCGTAAATAGCAAAAGCTTTTATTGATAACGTTTATTTTTGGCCTAAGATCTCCCAAACTGATTTTGGTGGACTCCGTCGGTTTTCCGATTTTCTAAATCAAGTGGAAGTCGCTAAACAGCGTATATCTTGCCTAAATGTTTTAGATTACCCTACCGAGAGTGTGAAAATTCTTTCACGATTACCACAGTTTGTCGTGAACCGGTGGCGCGCAAAAACGGCTCTTTGGAAAACGTCACATTCAGGAAACTATCCACCCTTTTCAGAACTAGCCAAATTCATCACTAAAATTGCCGATCAGGAGAACATTCCTGAGTTGCAAGAGCTGCATGTGTCTAGCTATAGAAAAGTTAACGTGAATTCCTTTAGTACCAGAGCACGAGACCGGAAGCGACCTGTGAGCGAGCAATATTGCCATTATTGCAAGGGAAGACACCACATCGACGATTGCAGCGCGTTTGCCAAAATCACGAGGCGGGATAGGCACGAATTTATACTAACCAACAGAATCTGCTTTTCATGTGGGTCAAGTCAAGGTCACATCGCGAGGTACTGTCGAAACCGTGTAACTTGTAAGGTATGTAATAAACTACCATTTGACCTCGTTACATATAAATGCGGATATTGAAAGTACAGGCTGCCTATGTACTTCCCACTAAACTAAATGAATGTGGCATAGACCAATCCATGATTGTACCGGTAAGAGTACGCAGTAGAGCTAATCCTACTCTTCAAATCCAGTGTTACTGTATACTAGACGCCCAATCAAATAACTCATTTATATCAGACGGGCTAAAGACGCAGCTTGGGCTGCAAGGGACTCCCACGTTGGTGGAACTAAGCACGATGCTGGGCTGCAAAGACGTGGTTTCTAGCGAAAAGATATGCGATCTGGAGGTGCAGAGCTTCGACGGCAAGGTTTCATTTGAAATTCCATACGTGTTCGTTAGACCTGATATACCAGCAAGTCGAAGCCAAATCCCTCGACGAGAGCACGCAAGAAAGTGGAATCATTTGAAAGGAATGTCAAGTAAGATAATTTCGTACCAGCATAATCTGGAAATAAGTATATTACTTGGGACGAACGTTCCTGGCGCAATCAGACCGAGAGAAATAGTGGCGGGAGACGAATGCCAACCGTACGCACAGCGTTCAGCTCTTGGTTGGGGAATAGTAGGAGTCGTGCGTACAGAAGAGGTTGGTAATCCCTATTTAACTAAAGTTGTTTCGCATCGCTGCGTTGGGTACACGAAAGTAGAGAAAGGTCCAATACAAGCTCAAAATTGGCTCGATTCGGATTTTCAAGAAATATCCAACAATGCGAAGTCTGTATCGCAAGAGGATCGGAAGTTTCTAAATATTCTTGGCAAAAACATACAACAAGGAGATGAAGGCCATAATACATTGCCACTACCAATAAGAAACGATAATATACGACTTTCCAATAATCGAATTTGTGCAGAAAAACGTGTACGGCAACAGAAGAGTCGTTTTTGCAGCAACCCAAATATAAAGAAGTTTGCTTTGGAGAAAGGTGGGACTTTAGACGACCCAGGAGAAACAGAACCTCTTATACACAATCAACTTTTAATCATGAAACAACGGCCTATGTTCTCACCTTGCAGTAAGTTCAAATCGTGCGGGATTTGTATTGTTGTCGCATGCGCCGCCGAGACCGATGGAGAGGACTTCGAAGAACGTTGGAAGCGACGTCGAGAACGTTGGAAGCGACGTCGAGAACGTTGGAAGCGACGTCGAGAACGTTGGAAGCGACATCGAGAACGTTGGAAGCGACGTCGAGAACGTTGTAAGCGACGTCGAGAACGTAGGAAGCGACGTCGAGAACGTAGGAAGCGACGTCGAGAACGTAGGAAGCGACGTCGAGAACGTTAGAAGCGAACTTGCGTAGTGAAGACGCAAATAGACGATGCCCCGACCCGACGGAGAGCCTTAAATAATGGATTATCGTGTACAGTTTTGGGGGTCGTCATGTGTGTTGTGTAACGTGTAAAATTGGTTCAATTTTAGGAGAGCCATGTTCTGTCCCCAGTTTTATTTATACGTCATTTCATGCATCACGAAATGAACCGCATGATTGGGTATGTGATGCATGCGATACGTGTCCTGGATCTGCATTCACCTTTCATGGTAGTTCTGTAGTGAACGGAAACGAGCGTTATATTGTAATTCGTTATTTCTGGTCTTCTGTAGTTAACGGAAGTATTTAAAGGCACAAGTTTCAGGTGGACGAAGTGTTCTTTATGGTATCGCACTATTTCTACAAATGTTAATTTGTTTCATTATTTTATAGTTACCGCCACTGCGCCACTTCGCCACGTCATCACGCATCAACATCTACTTTGTATGTCAATAGTTAATACAAAACAATAATCAGAGTGGCGCGTAAGACTGAATTCTGCCAAGAGGTCCGAAAAAGATTAGGCACACGGCGCTGCCGAAACAATTGTATTTGATAAGAACTTAGTATATCGGTGAAATGGACCACTTGTATTTTATAACTCATCATCAGTGGCAATTAGAATATTGTTTCGCATTTAAATCTCCCAATGTGGAATTTGGACTCAAGCTCATGCGTTAATATTTGTAAACCCACATCGTCATTGTTACGTCTTTACACGCTAAAAGTGTAAAATATAAAGCATAGGGCAAGCACTAAATTTATAAAAGTGGGCCCGTCCGGGATTTGAACCCGGGACCTCTCGCACCCAAAGCGAGAATCATGCCCCTAGACCAACGGGCCGCGGTAAATTCATTTCAAAACATTTCATGTGATTACCAGAACATATTTAATGTGTTCTGATAACTGTTAATCGTTAAGGTGTTTATAAAATCTGCGATGAATTAAATTGAAATACATTTATGCAACCTATATTGTAACTAATTATTGTTTTATTGTATTTGATAAGAACTTAGTATATCGGTGAAATGGAACACTTGTATTTTATAACTCATCAGCAGTGGCAATTAGAATATTGTTTCGCATTTAAATCTCCCAAAGTGGTATATGGACTCATGCTCATGCGTTAATATTTTTTTTAAATCCCACATCGTCATTGTTAGGTTTTTAAACGCTTAAAGCTGCTTTAATCAATAAAGCAGAAGAAAAGCACTAAATTTATAAAAGTGGGCCCGTCCGGGATTTGAACCCGGGACCTCTCGCACCCAAAGCGAGAATCATGCCCCTAGACCAACGGGCCGCGGTAAATTCATTTCAAAACATTCCATGTGAGTACCAGAACATGTTTAAAGTGTTCCGATAACTGTCAACCGTTAAAGTTTTTTTTATGAAATGTGCGATGAATTAAATTAAAATACATTTATGCAACCTACATTGAAACTAATTATTGTTTCATTGTATTTGATAAGAAATTAGTATATCCGTGAAATGGACCACTTGTATTTTATAACTCATCAGCAGTGGCAATTAGAATAATGTTTCGCATTTAAATCTCCCAATGTGGAATTTGGACTCAAGCTCATGCGTTAATATTTTAAACCCACATCGTCATTGTTACGTCTTTACACGCTAAAAGTGTATTGATAAAGCAGAGGACAAG
>CH002153.1:3803-18194 GCA_000149265.1 Ciona savignyi | reverse complement strand
CAATTGTATTTGATAAGAACTTAGTATATCGGTGAAATGGACCACTTGTATTTTATAACTCATCATCAGTGGCAATTAGAATATTGTTTCGCATTTAAATCTCCCAATGTGGAATTTGGACTCAAGCTCATGCGTTAATATTTGTAAACCCACATCGTCATTGTTACGTCTTTACACGCTAAAAGTGTAAAATATAAAGCATAGGGCAAGCACTAAATTTATAAAAGTGGGCCCGTCCGGGATTTGAACCCGGGACCTCTCGCACCCAAAGCGAGAATCATGCCCCTAGACCAACGGGCCGCGGTAAATTCATTTCAAAACATTTCATGTGATTACCAGAACATATTTAATGTGTTCTGATAACTGTTAATCGTTAAGGTGTTTATAAAATCTGCGATGAATTAAATTGAAATACATTTATGCAACCTATATTGTAACTAATTATTGTTTTATTGTATTTGATAAGAACTTAGTATATCGGTGAAATGGAACACTTGTATTTTATAACTCATCAGCAGTGGCAATTAGAATATTGTTTCGCATTTAAATCTCCCAAAGTGGTATATGGACTCATGCTCATGCGTTAATATTTTTTTTAAATCCCACATCGTCATTGTTAGGTTTTTAAACGCTTAAAGCTGCTTTAATCAATAAAGCAGAAGAAAAGCACTAAATTTATAAAAGTGGGCCCGTCCGGGATTTGAACCCGGGACCTCTCGCACCCAAAGCGAGAATCATGCCCCTAGGACAACGGGCCGCGGTAAATTCATTTCAAAACATTCCATGTGATTACCAGAACATGTTTAAAGTGTTCCGATAACTGTCAACCGTTAAAGTTTTCATGAAATGTGCGACGAATTAAATTGAAATACATTTATGCAACCTACATTGTAACTAATTATTGTTTAATTGTATTTGATAAGAACTTAGTATATCGGTGAAATGGAACACTTGTATTTTATAACTCATCAGCAGTGGCAATTAGAATATTGTTTCGCATTTAAATCTCCCAATGAGGAATTTGGAATCAAGCTCATGCGTTAATATTTTTAAACCCACATCGTCATTGTTGAGTATTTACACGCTGAAAGTGTAATAAATAAAGCAGAGGACAAGCACTAAATTTTTAAAAGTGGACCCGTCCGGGATTTGAACCCGGGACCTCTCGCACCCAAAGCGAGAATTATGCCCCTAGACCAACGGGCCGCGGTAAATTCAATTCAAAACATTCCATGTGATTACCAGAACATATTTAATGTGTTCTGATAACTGTTAATCGTTAAGTTTTTATAAAATCCGCAATCAACTAGAGAGTGTCAACCACGTGTTTAACCACCACAATTTGTAAATCACATGTCGTATGCCATATATACATGCTACAGGGTACCTAACCACAATTTGTCTTTTATACACTGAGTATGTAGTTTGTTTCTGCAAGCATAAACGCATGGGTCCCATAGTTAACAGAGCAAACTTATTTTCCATGTTTAGTTAAATAAAGAATAAACGTTTTAAATTTACGAACATTTTACCACAAATGTTTTAAATTAAAGCTTCTTTTCAAGCGCTGTGTTGAATTAAAGCTAAATTTCCGAAACGGCCCGTTTTAGTTTTTTTTTTTATAATTTCAGGGAATTCCCCTGGGTTTGGTAGATAAGTTTCTGTTTTTTTACATAAGTGAGTCATGTTATGTAACAATTCTTAAGTTTTAATCTGATTTGTCGACTTTTTGTTGGAGATGTCAGTGCGATATGGCATGCCTGCCACAATCATAATTTAGGACATATCTTTGTATTATGGAAATTAACCTAATTAAATGTTTTCTTTTTTAAATTGTTTAAAGTGTCTAATGTTTTAACATTTTACCGAATTTTATTAAAATTAGAGCAGCCGTTCAAGCGCTATGGCCACTAAATCTAATTTATTAGAAAAAAAACGTTTTGATTTTTAACGTCTGAGGGGAATTCCCCTAGATTTGTTACCCAAATTTTTGGTTTCTGCATATTTAGACCATGTTGTCTTACAAATGTCCAATTTTCATTGCGATTTTATTACTCCTTTTGGTAGATGTCAGGGCGACATGGAATGCTTGTCACAATCATGATTTGAGACCATATCCTATTTTTTTGTGTATTTCTCTAGGTAATTTTAATATTTCTTCCAATTTTTAAATCAGTGAATAATGCACTTACATTCCACCAATTCTAATTGAAATTGTAACAGCCGTTCAAGCGGTATGCCCAAAAAAGGCAATTTTTTTAGAAAAAAATAGCGTTTTTGTTTTTAACGTCCCAGGGGAATTCCCTTTGATTAATCACCCAAAATTTTGGTTTCTACATATCTAAACCATGTTGTCTAACAAATGGCTAAGTTTTATTACGATTACATTATTCCTTCTGGTAGATGTTGGGGCGACATGGCATGCCTGTTACAATCATAATTTCAGAACAAAATCTAATTTTTGGGGTATTTCCCGAAGTAAATTTTTTATTTCTTTTAAGTGATAAATCAATGACTAATGCACTTACATTTCACCCAATCTTATTCAAATTGGAGTAGCCGTTCAAGCGCTATGCCACAAAAAGCGCAATTTTTCATAAAAAATACCGTTTTGGTTTTTAACCTCCCGGGGGAATTCCCCTTAATTTATCACCCAAAATTTTGGTTTCTGCATATCAAGACCATGTTGTCTAACAAATGACAAAGTTTTATTGCAATCCCATTTTTCCTTCTGGTAGATGTCGGGGCGCCATGCCATGCCTGTCAAGCGTTTGACGAAAAAAAAAGAAAAAAAAACGAAAAAAAACGGACAAAAACAATATGTGTCCCATTTTTCCAAATGGGACACATAATTAAATTGAATTACATTTATGCAACCTTCATTGTAACTTATTATTGTTTCTTTATATTGTATAATGACTTAGTATATCGGTGAAACGGAACACTTGTATTCTATAATTCATCAGCAGTGGCAATTAGAATATTGTTTCGCATTTAAATCTCCCAATGTGGTATATGGACTCATGCTCATGCGTTAATATTTTTAAACCCACATCGTCATTGTTACGTTTTTAAACGCTTAAAGCTGCTTTAATCAATAAAGCAGAAGATAAGCACTAAATTTATAAAAGTGGGCCCGTCCGGGATTTGAACCCGGGACCTCTCGCACCCAAAGCGAGAATCATGCCCCTAGACCAACGGGCCGCGGTAAATTCATTTCAAAACATTCCATGTGATTACCAGAACATGTTTAAAGTGTTCTGATAACTGTTAATCGTTAAGGTTTTTAGACAATCTGCGATGAATTAAATTGAAATACATTTATGCAACCTACATTGTAACTAATTATTGTTTCGTTGTATTTGAT
Organism: Ciona savignyi; assembly: GCA_000149265.1. NCBI lineage: Eukaryota > Metazoa > Chordata > Ascidiacea > Phlebobranchia > Cionidae > Ciona > Ciona savignyi. The sequence continues at coordinate 14,827 of CH002153.1, read as the reverse complement.
AAGAACTTAGTATATCGGTGAAATGGAACACTTGTATTTTATAACTCATCAGCAGTGGCAATTAGAATATTGTTTCGCATTTAAATTTCCCAATGTGGTATATGGACTCATGCTCATGCGTTAATATTTTTTTTAAAACCCACATCGTCATTGTTACGTTTTTAAACGCTTAAAGCTGCTTTAATCAATAAAGCAGAAGAAAAGCACTAAATTTATAAAAGTGGGCCCGTCCGGGATTTGAACCCGGGACCTCTCGCACCCAAAGCGAGAATCATGCCCCTAGACCAACGGGCCGCGGTAAAATCATTTCAAAACATTCCATGTGAGTACCAGAACATGTTTAAAGTGTTCCGATAACTGTCAACCGTTAAAGTTTTTTTATGAAATGTGTGATGAATTAAATTGAAATACATTTATGCAACCTACATTGAAACTAATTATTGTTTCATTGTATTTGATAAGAAATTAGTATATCGGTGAAATGGACCACTTGTATTTTATAACTCATCAGCAGTGGCAATTAGAATATTGTTTCGCATTTAAATCTCCCAATGTGAAATTTGGACTCAAGCTCATGCGTTAATATTTTTAAACCCACATCGTCATTGTTACGTCTTTACACGCTAAAAGTGTAACAAATAAAGCAGAGGACAAGCACTAAATTTATAAAAGTGGGCCCGTCCGGGATTTGAACCCGGGACCTCTCGCACCCAAAGCGAGAATCATGCTCCTAGACCAACGGGCCGCGGTAAATTCATTTCAAAACATTCCATGTGAGTACCAGAAAATGTTTAAAGTGTTCCGATAACTGTCAACCGTTAAAGTTTTTTTATGAAATGTGCGATGAATTAAATTAAAATACATTTATGCAACCTACATTGAAACTAATTATTGTTTCATTGTATTTGATAAGAAATTAGTATATCCGTGAAATGGACCACTTGTATTTTATAACTCATCAGCAGTGGCAATTAGAATATTATTTCGCATTTAAATTCTCCCAATGTGGAATTTGGACTCAAGCTCATGCGTTAATATTTTTAAACCCACATCCTCGTTGTTGAGTATTTACACGCTAAAAGTGTAATAAATAAAGCAGAGGACAAGCACTAAATTTTTAAAAGTGGGCCAGTCCGGAATTTGAACCCGGGACCTCTCGCACCCAAAGCGAGAATTATGCCCCTAGACCAACGGGCTGCGGTAAATTCATTTCAAAACATTCCATGTGATTACCAGAACATATTTAATGTGTTCTGATAACTGTTAATCGTTAAGTTTTTTATAAAATCCGCAATCAACTAGAGAGTGTCAACCACGTGTTTAACCACCACAATTTGTAAATCACATGTCGTATGCCTTATATACATGCTACAGGGTCCCTAACCACAATTTGTCTTTTATACACTGAGTATGTAGTTTGTTTCTGCAAGCATAAACGCATGGGTCCCATAGTTAACAGAGCAAACTTATTTTTCATGTTTAGTTAAATAAAGAATAAACGTTTTAAATTTACGAACATTTTACCACAAATGTTTTAAATTAAAGCTTCTTTTCAAGCGCTGTGTTGAATTAAAGCTAAATTTCCGAAACGACCCGATTTAGTTTTTTTTATAATTTCAGGGAATTCCCCTGGGTTTGGTAGATAAGTTCCTGTTTTTTACATAAGTGAGTCATGTTATGTAACAATTCTTAAGTTTTAATCTGATTTGTCGACTTTTTGTTGGAGATGTCAGTGCGATATGGCATGCCTGCCACAATCATAATTTAGGACATATCTTTGTATTATGGAAATTAACCTAATTAAATGTTTTCTTTTTTAAATTGTTTAAAGTGTCTAATGTTTTAATATTTTACCGAATTTTATTAAAATTAGAGCAGCCGTTCAAGCGCTATGGCCACTAAATCTAATTTATTAGAAAAAAAACGTTTTGATTTTTAACGTCTGAGGGGAATTCCCCTAGATTTGTTACCCAAATTTTTGGTTTCTGCATATTTAGACCATGTTGTCTTACAAATGTCCAATATTCATTGCGATTTTATTACTCCTTTTGGTAGATGTCAGGGCGACATGGAATGCTTGTCACAATCATGATTTGAGACCATATCCTATTTTTTTGTGTATTTCTCTAGGTAATTTTAATATTTCTTCCAATTTTTAAATCAGTGAATAATGCACGTACATTCCACCAATTCTAATTGAAATTGTAACAGCCGTTCAAGCGGTATGCCCAAAAAAGGCAATTTTTTTAGAAAAAAATAGCGTTTTTGTTTTTAACGTCCCAGGGGAATTCCCTTTGATTAATCACCCAAAATTTTGGTTTCTACATATCTAAACCATGTTGTCTAACGAATGGCTAAGTTTTATTACGATTACATTATTCCTTCTGGTAGATGTTGGGGCGACATGGCATGCCTGTTACATTCATAATTTCAGAACAAAATCTAATTTTTGGGGTATTTCCCGAAGTAAATTTTTTATTTCTTTTAAGTGATAAATCAGTGACTAATGCACTTACATTTCACCCAATCTTATTTAAATTGGAGCAGCCGTTCAAGCGCTATGCCACAAAAAGCGCAATTTTTCATAAAAAATACCGTTTTGGTTTTTAACCTCCCAGGGAAATACCCCTTAATTTATCACCCAAAATTTTGGTTTCTGCATATCAAGACCATGTTGTCTAACAAATGACAAAATTTTATTGCAATCCCATTTTTCCTTCTGGTAGATGTCGGTGCGCCATGCCATGCCTGTCAAGCGTTTGACGAAAACAAAAAGAAAAAAAAACGAAAAAAAAACGGACAAAAACTAGAGAGTGTCAACCACTATTTTAACCACCACTATTTGTAAAACAAATTGTATGCTATATTTCATGCTACAGGGTCCCTAACTACAATTTGTATTTTATACACCAAGTATGTTATTTGTTTCTGCAAGCATAAACGCATGGGTCTCATAGTTAACCAACATACGTGGGTAATGTTATGTAACAATTCTTTAAGTCCTAATCTGATTTGTCGATTCCTTGTCTGATTTGTCGATCTCCTTGTTGGAGATGTCAGTGCAATATGGCGTGCCTGTCACAATCATAATTTAGCAACTTATCTGTGTTTTTAAGAGAATTTACCCTCATAAATACTTTTTTGTAATAGTCTAACATTTCACCAAATCTTATCACAATTAGAGCAGACGTTCAAGCGGTTATGCACAAAAAAGGCTAAGTTTTTAGAAAAAATCCGTTTTAGTTTATACCGTCCCAGGGTAATTACCCTAGATTTACCACCCAAAATTTTGGTTTTGGCATATTTAGACCATGTTGTCAAACAAATGAAAAAGTTTTATTACGATTCCAATATTCCTTCTTGTAGATGTCGGGGCGACATGCCATGCCTGTCAAGCGTTTGACGAAAAAAAGAAAAGAAGAAGAAACAAAAACGGACAAAAACTAGAGAGTGTCAACCACGTGTTTTAAAACCACTATTTGTAAAACACATTTTGTATGACATATATGTATGCGAGCAGGGTCCCTAACCACAATTTGTATTTTATACACCGGGTTAGTAGTTTGTTTTTGCAAGCATAAACGCATGGGTCCCTGAGGTAACAATCCGATCTTGTTATAAATGTTCATTACACAATATATGTTATTGTCAGACATGTGCACGTCAGATCCATGTTATGTAACATTCCTTAAAGTTCTTAACCGGACTGTCATAGTTTTGTTTCTGCAAGCATAAACGCATGGGTCCCAAAGTTATTAAACCAAACTTCTTTTCCATGTGTAGTTAAAAAAAGAATAAGCGTGTTAGATTTACAAACATTTCACCACAAATGTTTTAAATTTAAGCCTCTTGTCAGGCGCTTTGGTAAAAGGGAGGCAAATTCCCAAAACAACCCGATTGAGTTTTTCTTTATTTCGGGGAATTCCCCTGGGTTTAGTACATAAATTTCTGCTTAACATATCTAAGTTATGTTATCTAAGTTGGATGTTTGTTAGATAATCTAACAAACATCAATCCGCTTTGGCGACTGTTTCTTGGAGATTTCGGAGCGATATAGCATGCCTGTTACAATTATGGTTTAAAAACAAATCATAATTTTTAGGGTATATTTCCCTATGTAATTATTTCTTTTTGCTCAAATGTACAAAGGCGAATAGGGACTAATATTTTGGCCGTTCAAGCGTTATGCCCAAAAAAGCTAATTTAAAAAAATTCCGATTTGTTTTTTTTTTACCTCCCAGGGGAATTCCCCTAGGTAGGTATATTACCCAAAATTTTGGTTTCTGCATATCTAGACCATAGTGTCTAACAAATACCAAAGTTTTATTGTAATTCCATTACCCCTTCTGGTAGTATCGGTACCACAACCCATGCCTGTCACAATCATGACTTGAAAACAAAATCTTATTTTTAGGGTATTTCCCTAGGTAATTTTTTTAATTCTTTTAAGTGATAGATCCTTGGCTAATGCACTTACAGTTTACCAAATTTAAATGAAATTGGAGTAGCCGTTAAAGCGCTCTGCCCAAAAAATCTATTTAAAAAAAAAACCGTTTAGGTTTTTCTCCTTCCAGGGTAATTCCCCTGGATATATTTCCCAAAATTGTTTGGTTTATGCATATCTAGACCATGCTGTCTAACAAATGACAAAGTTTCTTGCAATTCCATCACTTCTTCTGGTAGATGTCGGTACCACAACCCATGCCTGTCACAATCACGATTTGAAAACAAAATCTTATTTTTAGGGTATTTCCCTAAGTAATTTTTTTAATTCTTTTAAGTGTCAGATCCTTGGCTAATGCACTTACAGTTTACCAAATTTAAATGAAATTGGAGTAGCCGTTAAAGCGCTCTGCCCAAAAAAGCTATTTTAAAAAAATAAAAACCGTTTAGGTTTTTCTCCTTCCAGGGTAATTCCCCTGGATATATTTTCCAAAATTGTTTGGTTTATGCATATCTAGACCATGTTGTCTAACAAATGACAAAGTTTCTTGCAATTCCATCACTCCTTCTGGTAGATGTCGGTACCACAACCCATGCCTGTCACAATCATGACTTGAAAACAAAATCTTATTTTTAGGGTATTTCCCTAAGTAATTTTTTTAATTCTTTTAAGTGTTAGATCCTTGGCTAATGCACTTACAGTTTACCAAATTTAAATGAAATTGGAGTAGCCGTTAAAGCGCTCTGCCCAAAAAAGCTATTTAAAAAAAATAAAAACCGTTTAGGTTTTTCCTCCTTCCAGGGTAATTCCCCTGGATATATTTTCCAAAATTGTTTGGTTTATGCATATCTAGACCATGTTGTCTAACAAATGACAAAGTTTCTTGCAATTCCATCACTCCTTCTGGTAGATGTCGGTACCACAACCCATGCCTGTCACAATCACGATTTGAAAACAAAATCTTATTTTTAGGGTATTTCCCTATGTAATTGTTTTTAGTTCTTTTAAGTGGTATATCAGTTGCTAATGCACTTACAGTTTACCAAATCTAGTTGAAATTGGAGTAGCCGTTCAAGCGCTATGCCCCAAAAAGCTAATTTTGTTTAAAAAAATACCGTTTTGGTTTTTCACCGTTCAGGGGAATTCCCCTGGGTATATTTCGCAAAATTTTGGTTAGTCCACAGCTTGACCATGTGATCTAACAAATGACAAAGTTTTATTGCGATTCCATAACCCCTTCTGGTAGATGTCGTTGCCACAAGCCATGCCTGTCAAGCGTTTGACGAAAAAAAAAACGAAAAAAAAACGAAAAAAAAACGGACAAAAACAATATGTGTCCCATTTATCCAAATGGGACCCATAACAATATCTGTCTATTTTTTTTAATGGGACCCATAATTAAAATGTCTAAGGGTTCGAGGTTGAGGGTAGAAATCCGACGCTGAGAAGACACCGTTTTAAACGAGTTATTTTAATTTATTTGTCTAACTCCAGTGAATAAACTTGTGTTAAATCTAAAGCAGGGGTGCTCATTAAGTCGATCGCGATCTACCGGTTGATCGCGAAGGTGGTACTGGTAGATCGCGGCGTGACATTAAAAAAATATCATTCTGCCTTCAATGCCGTCACTTGATTGATATACAGGGCAGCCATTCAGATGACAACTGAATGTTGCCGTTCGAGTGACCAATCAAATCAAACAATGGCTGTAAGTATAGCAAAACTTGCCGAAAGCGCCGCTCTTTCGCCTTTCTCTTTTACTTTCTTTATTATAATTTTTCCATTTGAAATACATTTGAAAATAAATAGATGTTTGTATTTTTGTAGTGGGTAGATCATTTTGACTCGGTCATTTTAAAAGTAGCTCGCATGCTGAAAAAGTGTGAGCACCCCTGATCTAAAGCAACGAATGATGTTCTTTAAAAGAAATACCAAATATGTTTAGATGCATTCTCGTTTATTGGCATTGTTTGTTAAATGCTTAATGTTGCATTGCACCATTGACATCCCATCCCACGGTTATGTCCTTAGCTGTATCTGTATCCCACGCGGTCATGTCCTTAGCTGTATCTGTATCCCACGCGGTCATGTCCTTAGCTGCATCTTCATCCATTTCTGCATGAACCATAAATAAATTTTAACAATTGTTTGTTTTGAACTTAATTCTAACTTGAAACGAGTTGTTCAAATGTTTTTCTATACTCATTGCTTTATGAATAAGCTTCTACCCCAAACGTTGCAAAATTGAGGTTGGTGGGTAGACAGTCGGTTCTGTCTATGGCGAAGCACTTAGCAAATATTTCATGAAACCACAAAACACCGGTTTGAGCAAAGCATGAAAGTCTCTCACAATCACATCACAATGTAAATAGTTTCGGAAACCCGATGGTGGGCGCGAGGTGATCTAACGATTGGTTTTCCTGTTCACGAGGATAAACATGAATACCTTCCTCCTTTTGCCAATCAATGGCATTAAACATAAAGTATTCGATTTTATCCAAAGTCGGTACAATTGTAGTATTGTCTACTTAGAATATTCACCTGGAATGCTTTCTTGTTGGTTGTATTTATGATATGTACGACGTCGACGAGCCCACCAAGCGTCACCATTTTCAGTTGCAGCAAGCAACACAAGTGCGAAGAGAAGTAGTAGAATAGCCTTATTCATCTGTTAAAATATAGTTACAAATCACACAAATTAAAGTCATAAACAAACTTACCTTTGAAGTGTTCAAAACGAAGATGATTTTGTTCTATTAAGCGTTGGATTTTATAGCCAATCAACTTTTTCATATTTCTAAATTTCTTTTTTCTCTCTTCGATCGCTCAGTGAGTTCTTTAGAAATGCGGAAATCAATTGTTTTGTATATATACGAGCATATGTCTGTAGTCGTGTCGAAATCTTCACCACGTATAGACAGTAATTCAAGTAAGACTGTAATAAATACGAATACTACGATCAGTTGATTGCGCCTTTATATTATTTGTCCAAACATGATAAATTGAATAAACATATTATATCTCACAAATTTGAGTAAAGTGAAAGTGCGACGCCTTTCAACCAAAGGGTTGGAGTTTTGAAACTGGTCGCTAGCTAGTCGGTTGTGTCCTTGGGCAAGGCACTTTACGGACTTAGCCTGAATCCAGCGGATTAATGGGTTCTACAAAATTAAAGGAACGTGTCTATCATATACAACAAAATGCAATAGCTCCGGCAACCCGACGATGGGCGCGAGGTGATCTGACGATTGCCCGTGTGTTAACCCCCTTGGTTTTCCCATTCACGGGGATAAACTTAATTATCCTATCTTAAAATTGTGCAGAAACTTCAAATATTGTCCGGGTTTCGATTGAACAGGATGATAATACACAGACAAGTGAAAGCCTTACAAGTAAATATTTAAAGATTTCATTGCCGTCTAATATCTCATGATGAAAGCAGTATTCCACCAAGTTCTAACGACACACAAGAAAGATGATTCTGTCTGTAGAGGAAATTATTAAGTTGTCGCTGGAACTCTGGCGGAAATGGAGATTAATCATCTCTCAAATTATCGTCCTGTGATAGGTTGATAAATTTCCTCCCTCAAATTATCGTTCTGTGATTGGTTGATAAATTTCCTCCCTCAAATTATCGTCCTGTGATTGGTTGATAAATTTCCTCCCTCAAATTATCGTTCTGTGATTGGGTGATAAATTTCCTCCCTCAAATTATCGTCCTGTGATTGGTTGATAAATTTCCTTCATCAAATAATATGTTTGTGACTGGTGAAAACAAAATTTTTGAATTGTCGTCATTTAATTTGCTCTTGATGCACTTTGATATAAGATGGTAAGCCATACTCAAGTATTAACTTGTACTAATAGACATTGTAGGTTTTATCAACCAATCACAAAAACAATACGGTTTTATCAACCAAATTTATCAACCAATCACAGGACGATAATTTGAAAGATGATTAATCTGAATTTCCGTCAGAGTTCCAGCGACAACTTAATAATTTCCTCTACAGACAGAATCATATTTCTTGCGTATCGTTGAAACTTGGTGGAATACTGCTTTCATTATGAGATATTAGACGGCAATGAAATCTTTAAATATTTACTTATAAGGCTTTGACTTGTCTGTGTATTATTATCCTATTCAATCAAAACCCGACATATTCAAGTTTTTGCCCATTTTTATTTCAATTGATTCTGTGTTTGTCGCTTTGTATCTCAAATTAGAAGCGGTGTAATGACTGAAGTCAAAATCGCGTCACTTTACTCAACTTCGAATGAAATATATATTCAATTCATCATGCTTGTACAAATAATATTAATGTTACAACAATTGATCGCAGTAAGTAAACATTACAAACTACAATAAACTGATACAATTTAGATTACCATTAGGCTACATTGACCTGGACTTATGATTTTGCTTAATCGCTTAATAAATTGATTTTTTACAAACGGCGACCCCATATATGACACGTTTAATACGCCAGAATGTGTGATTGATAACAGATAATGCATAAGATATTTGATTCAAAATCCACACAGCTAAATGAACATTTATTTGTGTAAATTTCATGTACTTTAAAGATTTGGACAGTTAACTAAATGCCTTTATATATAATAATATTATATGCTTGGTTTTTAATCAAAACGAAGTTATCCGTTCGAGTGACCAATCAAATCAAACAACGGCTCTTAAGTACAGCAAAACTTGCCGAAAGCGCCGCTCTTTCGCATTTCTCTTTCACTTTCTTTATTATAATTTTACCACTTGAAATACATTTGAAAATAAATAGATGTTTTGCATTTTTGTAGTGGGTAGATCATTTTGACTCGATCATTTTAAAAGTAGCTCGCATGCTTAAAAAGTGTGAGCACCCCTGATCTAAAGGAACGAATGATGTGCTTTAAAAGAAATACCAAATATGTTTAGATGCATTCTCGTTTATTGGCATTGTTTGTTGAATACTTATTGTTGCATTGCACCATTGACATCCCACCCCCAGCGGCCGTCCTCCTTAGCTGCATCTTCATCCATTTCTGCATAAAAAAAATAAAGAAATTTTGACAATTGTTCTTTTGGCACTTAATTCTAACTTGAAACGAGTTGTTCAAATGTTTTTTCTATACTCATTGCTATATGAATAAGCTTTTACCCCAAACTTTGCAAAATTGGGGTTGATTGGTAGATAGTAGGTTCTGTCTATGGCGAAGCACTTAGCAAATATTTCATGAAACCACAAAACACCGGTTTGTGCAAAGCATGAAAGTCTCTCACAATCACATCACAATGTAAATAGTTTCGAAAACCCGACGGTGGGCGTGAGGTGATCTAACGATTGGTTTTCCTGTTCACGAGGATAAACATGAATAACCTCCTCCTTTGGCCAATCAATGGCATTAAATATAAACCATTCGATTTCATCTAAAGTCGTTACAATTGTAATATGTTCTACTTAGAATATTCACCTGGAATGCTTTCTTGTTGGTTGTATCCCATACGATAAGTACGTCGACGACCCCACCAAGCGTCACCATTTTCAGTGGCAGCAAGCAACACAAGCACGAAGAAAAGTAGTAGAATAGCCTTATTCATCTGTTAAAATATAGTTACAAATCACACAAATTAAAGTCAAAAACAAACTTACCTTTGAAGTGTTCAAAACGAAGATGATTTTGTTCTATTAAGCGTTGGATTTTATAGCCAATCAACTTTTTCATATTTCTAAATTTATTTCTTCTCTCTTCGATCGCTCAGTAAGTTCTTTAGAAATGCGGAAATTAATTGTTTTGTATATGTACGTGCGTATGTCTGTAGCCGTCTCGCAACCTTCACCACATATACACAGTAATTTAAGTAAGACTGTAATAAATACGAATACTACGATCAGTTGATTGCGCCTCTATATTATTTGTCCAAACATGATGAATCGAATAAACATATTATATCTTACAAATTTGTGTAAAGTGGTTTTGACTTTAGTCATTACAACGCTGCTAATTTGAGATACAAAGCGACAAACATAAAATTAAATGAAGTTGTCCGACCGGTTAGCCTAGTGGTTAAGTGCGATGCCTTTCAATCGCGGATTAATGGGTTGTACCAAATTGAAGGAACGTGTCTATCATACACAACAAAATGCTATAGCTCCGGTAACCCGACGGTGGGCGCGAGGTGATCTGACGATTGCTCGTGTGGTAACCCCCTTGGTTTTCCCATTCACGGGGAAAACATGAATATCCTATCTTAAAATTGTGCAAAAACTTGAAAATGTCGGGTTTCGATTGAACAGGATGATAATACACAGACAAGTCAAAGCCTTGCAAGTTAATATTTAAAGATTTCATTGCCGTCTAATACCTCATAATAAAAGCAGTATTCCACCAAGTTCTAACGATACACAAGAAAGATGATTCTGTCTGTAGAGGAAATTATTAAGTTGTCGCTGGAACTCTGACGGAAATGAAGATTAATCATCTTTCAAAATATCGTCCTGTGATTGGTTGATAAATTTCCTCCCTCAAATTATCGTTCTGTGATTGGTTGATAAATCTCCTCCCTCAAATTATCATTCTGTGA